>JADLZK010012831.1:0-269889 GCA_015847255.1 Hyparrhenia diplandra
ACATTACATCATGTGTCATGGGCATAAGAGGGGCGCCGTAGGGGCTTAAGTGTCCTAGTTGGGCCTTAAGCCCATTAGTGTTAATTAGTGTCTCTTAGTTATTTATCTATAGGAATAGTACCATATTGTCTAGGCACAAGAGGTGTTAGTCCTATGTACCCTTTTATATTCAACCCATGGGGCACAATGGAAAGGAAGCAATCAGTTATGAAGAAACATTTCTAATCCCTCAATCTCTTAAGCTCGGGCAAAGCATAAGGCCTCAAGCTCTAGGCAAAGCATAAGGCCTAATTACCCCCAACTATCTATCGACTATTACATCCGGTATCGAGAGCCATCGATCCTCCATCCACGGCCGCCGTCGATCCCCTTCGTTTCGAAAAAAAAAAATCAGCCCGATCACGGGCAGCTTGGCCAGCGGCGTCACCGGCGCCACCCCATCAACCCTAAATACGCGCCGCTGCCCCACTACTGGCGCCAAAAGCCACCACGGACACACAGGAGGGAAGGCAACGAGCAATCAGCGCCAAGATTAGGAGAAAGGAAGGCGAGGGGTGTCAGCGCCATCCGCGGCCCCCTCCACGCCGCCAGCGACGCCTCTGTAGCGGATCCTCTCCGCGCCCGGATCCTCTCCGCGCGCCGCCGCCGTCTCCCTCCGCGCCACCGAACCCCCCGCCCTAGCGATGCGGCGCGTTCTCGCCGGCGCGCGCCGCCGATCCGAGCGACCCGCGGCTTTTCACTCCGCCCGATCCGGCCCGGTAGCGACCCTCGACCGCCGACGCCCGTGCATGATGGAGTTCCCGCTGATTTGATGGCACCTCGATCCGGGAGGCCTTCATCAACCAGTCACGAGCTCTACTTCGCCGGGGCGCATCATGGTGGAAGAAGCGGGTATGGCTAGCTTCTGCGCAATTTGAAAGCGATGCCGCGAGTGGTTCGCCAAGTCCGCGCAAGATGAATACCCGGCATGGCGTCGCTTCACGAGCTCTGCGGCGGCGCTTCAAACCAACTCTGCGCCCCCGACCAGCTCCACCGGCTGTCCTTGGCGTCGACAAGCGCTGCGCGACCTTGCGGAAGATGACCGCCTGGCTGGATCGCCTCGGGTGCGTCTCGAAGGAGGGCCGCGTGAACGCCGGGCAGGCCGTGCGCCTCGGGGCCGCTGCCGCGGGGACTCCTAGCACCGTCGGCCGCCCGCAGGCTCTTCGTGCCACAAAAGCATCGAAGGAGCAAGCAGCGGTGCGCCTCCTCGGGCGGCAGTGCGAGGAATGCTTGTCGGGTCGCATGGTGCGGCAGATACGCATGCTCCTCGGCTCGTCGTTGCGTGCGTGTTCATCCACTTTCGGACTTCGCCCGTCGGCTGCGGCTTCAATTGCGGTGGGAGGTCAAGTATGGGCGCTTCCACTGCGGCGACCTCATCAGCATCCGTGTATCGAGGCATCAAGGACTATCTCATTCATCCTTGTGTGCTTGAGTGGTGCTAGACACTTCCGGCATAAGAGCCTCTTTGCTTCACACTCCACCCTTCGGCCTACATGAAGCCCGGCGGGGCGCTCTTCCCATGGGATCGGTGGATATACTTGTATTTTAGTCTTCAATAAAAATGGGAAGCCGAGATGTAAAAGGCTTCACCCTAGTTCGCGTCGACTCTCGGCTCGAGGGCCATTTGGGTCTCCAAGGGCGGGGGAGATGTCATGGGCATAAAGAGGGCGCCGTAGAGGGGCTAAAGTGTCCCTAGTTGGGCCTTAAGCCCATTAGTGTTAATTAGTGTCTCTCTTAGTTATTTATCTATAGGAATAGTACCATATTGTCTAGGCACAAGAGGTGTTAGTCCTATGTACCCTTTATATTCAACCCATGGGGCACAATGGAAAGGAAGCAATCAGTTATGAAGAAACATTTCTAATCCCCTCAATCTCTTAAGCTCGGGCAAAGCATAAGGCCTCAAGCTCTAGGCAAAGCATAAGGCCTAATTACCCTGCTACAAAGAACAACCTACCTCTACTACTACTGGTAACATCCCACTAAGTCAGATCAGAAATCTGTGTGGACGTGAACAATTACCCATGCATACAAATCATTTAGATGAAAAAAGAAGACATATCACTTTCTCTTGCACATTTTCTTATCTAGTGGCTGTACTAGACACTCTGTTGGCTGAACAACTAAACTAAATGTGCTTAGCATAATTTCAAATAACAAAAAAAAAAGAAGAAGAAATCAATCTTGTAGCAGTGCTATTATCATATCATGCCTTGTCCTCCGACTCTGGAGCTATTTGCTGACTTTTTTTCCCTTAAAAATCATAATGGTTTCTTTTCGCCAAAATCAGAGCTAAATTTAAGTTGCTTACTTTTAAAAAAATATTGCCAAAAGTTGTTCGCGATCTAACTTGCCACATGACGCGCCCAATAGTTTATTATTATGCATTAGAAGAGCTTGGAATTGATGTCACATAATATACAAAGACAGAATAACAAAAACCTTGACCATGGGGGCATGTTCACATGGCTTTGGCTTGAGAGAACAGAGTACCAAACCCTTTAGGGAGGCACTCCAGCTTCAAGCATCAGGGTTCTCGTACAGGAACTTGAAAGCAGAAAGCATCACAGCAATTTCTAAGCTAATGGTGGTGCTTGATCAAGGCCTCATACTAGTAATTTGCAAGACATAACTTCAATCAGTAGAAACACACCTGCTGTGTTCTAGATTAATGATGACCAAGTTCCTAGAAGCCGATAGGCTATTTTACGTAAATGACATCTGGGTCATCTCCATCCCAGTCACCATCTTCTTCTTCTGATAAATATGAACCTTCTACATCTTCCTCTCCATCTTTTCCTTCTTGTTGCTCCCTTTCCTCCTTTAGTTTGTCAAGTATAGCAAGGATCTACAAAGATAGAAATATCGAGTCAGTATTTTTCCAGTACATAGAAATACTAAAAAAAAAAACTTTTGTGTCAATACACTTCCTGGAGCCCATCAAATTGTTTATTTTGAGATATAATTGCCTCCTACAGGCCTTATGGTTCTTATATCCCCATAAAGCATGAATCTGATTCTAATTTTCATCAAAAACTGCACTGCACATACTCTTTGCACAACGAAGTTCAAATACAAAAAATGCAAACCTATCCATGTCTCCCAATTTGTAGGGGAACAACACACCCAACGATGGACAAAGGATAGTCATCTATTTCTTGGATGTGTGTGTTTTTTGGGTGTAGGTGTGTGCCTGTGTGGAGGAGGTGGTTCATTAGCATATGTTGTGCCAAGGCAATTGTTGGAACACAAATTCACAGCACTGAACAATACTGTATCAAGGGCATAGTATGAAGTTCAATGTAAACAACTATTGCTGTGTGTGATTAAAGGAGTTCACATCATGCAAAAACAAGTGAATTCGAATCCCATAGAAACAGATAAACTTGTATCCTACCCTGCTTCCACGCTCCATAGACTCATCCTCGATGAACCTTATCTCCGGCGTGAGGCGCAGCTTCATCCGCTTGCCGATCTGGCTCCTGACGTACTTGGTCTTAGCCTTGAGCCCCTCAATGGCCACTTTCTTCCCCCTCTCGTCCCCAAACACGGACACGTACACCTTGCATACCTGCGTGCGCACACCCAGAATTCAGCACCTACCTGTGCAAATCCGATCGCCATTTGGGAGCCTGACCTGGAGGTCGTTGGAGAGCTCGACGTCGGCGATGGTGGTGAGCGACGAGAGGTAGCGGTCGGCGCCGAGCGCGGCCTCGGGAAGCACGGCGCGCTGCAGGACCGGGTCGCGGGTGAGCATGTCCGCGAGCTCCCGCTGGATCTGCTTGGCCACCATTCGCACCCGCCGCTCCTTCGCCATGCACCGCACCACGCGCAGCGAGGATGGCGGCGGCCGCAGCGACCACGGAGGAAGCCGCGCGAACGAAGGAACACGCGGCGGGGCCGGCGGAGCTAGGGAACGGCACGGGAACATCGCGCCGGAAGGCGGCAAGCTTCGATCGATCGGTGGAGAGCGCGGGTGGGAGTGGGAGCGGCGCCGGCGAACGGGGATAGCGTTGCTGGGTCCCAGTTCAGCAATATCTTTGCATTTTTATTACTCCAAAAATATTTTTTTGTTTATTTTTAAAATATTTTTAAAGAAACACTGAATTTATATAATTTTTCTTCAAAAAAGTTCTCACCAATTCCTACCTTCCAAGTTATATGATGCAGAATATGCATCTCTACATAAGCCGTTGTAATTTGTTGGGAGAAAATCCATTAATCCAAACATTTAAGCATTTGTTGAAAGTTTAGTTCATTTTTTTTTTCGAAAATTACTTACACAAATTAAACTCTCAGAAAATATTGTAATAATAGAAAAAAAATATCGTGGACTGGGAATGACAAGGTAAAGGAGGGCAACAACTCCATTCCAAATACAAGCCCATAATTGGAAGCCCATTCTCAAAGTCTAATCTAAGCCCA
The DNA here is from genome assembly GCA_015847255.1 of Hyparrhenia diplandra. NCBI lineage: Eukaryota > Viridiplantae > Streptophyta > Magnoliopsida > Poales > Poaceae > Hyparrhenia > Hyparrhenia diplandra. Next base: position 4,465 of record JADLZK010012831.1, read on the forward strand.
AAATCCAACCCCCGAGGCCGTGATCTTCGAAGACCCAGCCCAGGTGTCTTCCCTTCCCGACGTCCCGAGTCGCCGCCACCATCCACCAACGCGCCACCGGCCCACCGCTCACAGCGCCGTCGCTCCCGCCTTCGCTATCCCTTAACCCTAGGCCCTACCCGACGCCGCCGGCGCTTAAAACCCTCGCCTCGACAACCGCAGCAACCCCCGCCGGCGATGGCGAAGGAGAAGAAGCGGAAGCAGGCTCCCGCCGACGCGGCGCCGTCCCCGGGGACGAAGGCGCGGGGAAGAGCGAGCGGAAAGGGAAGAAGGCCAGGAAGGAGAAGGCGGAGGCGATACTGCCGTCGCAGATCAAGAACAAGGACAAGCGCCGCGAGGTGCACGCCAAGCTTAAGCGAGAGAAGAAGGCCCAGAAGCGCGCGCTCGCCCGCGAGCGCGGCCAGGCCGTCCGCCGCGCTGAAGAGCTCGGGGAGCAGGCAAGCGAGCGCTTTTCGAACTGCCCACGCCACCTGTAGGAGCTTGCAGTTTTTGGTTCGGTTTGGTTCTGATTGTTTCGGGTGTTTGCAGCCGCTGGAGAGGCAGGTGCCGCGGACGATCGAGAATACCAGGGAGCCCGATGAGACTGTGTGCCGGCCTGACGACCAGGAGGTTCGTATGGAGTGAACTATCTCATTCTTGATGACACCATGCTTATATAACATTGTAGGTCTCCGTAAATATGGATTGATTTGTTTAGTTTAGTGAGAACTGAGAACTGCAACTAATACAATACTTTTGGGGATCTGATATTTAGCTTGCTAACGCAGCATGTAGAAACTGTGATGAATGTCAAATTAATAGTGACATTGTTCAGACTAAAATGTCACAGCTGAAATTAAATTGTAAAGCATAAGAGTGACGATGAGGTCAGTTATGTTATATAGTAGCACATCTAAAACTTGCTGTGTTTGTCCTAATGAATCCGGTCTAATTTGGTTGCGCATCACCATCTTATGAACCTTACTACACTTTCATCTTTCTGTTGTTGCTACTAATTTGTTAGCTGCTCTCTAAGCCTTTGTTGTGCATTGTTTTCACTGTTGAGCTTGATTTTCGTGGGGGATGCAGTAACACTCTCTTGGAAACTATTAGGAACTTCTATTAGTTCATTATGTCTTTGCGGATGAATGCTTGTTCAGATCACTGTATCAATTTTACTCAGTCTAAAGTTCTGTATTCAAATTTGGGGTTGCACTCAATGATTTACTTAGACCACTATTTCAACTTAGCACAGTTTCTAGATTTGTGAACTATGGAATAACTTTTCATGTCTGCAGCTGTTTGCAGGAAATGATGCGGATGAATTCAATGCAGTTCTAAAGCAGCACATTACCCCGAAAATCCTGATTACGACATGCCGCTTCAATTCAGGGGTATTTATTTTCTTTTCTTATTCTGCTCCGTATCTTATTCTGCTGATTATCAATTTGTGATGATTTCTTGTTTTTATATACTTCCTACAACATTGCATCATTTAACAATACACTCTGCTACATATATCCAGAGGGGACCTGCATTTATTGACGAGTTAATGCAAGTGATACCGAATTCCCATTATGTAAAAAGGGGAACATACGAACTCAAGAAAGTATGACATTTTACTGATTTATCTTTTAATTTAATTGGTTCAACGAGGCACCTTTAAGTTCATCCAAATTTGTTTTCAGATTGTGGAATATGCAAAGAATAGGGATTTCACCTCACTTATTGTTGTCCACACAAATCGAAGAGAACCTGGTATGGATTCATCATATTGGTGCTAAAAGTTCTTGAACTTCATCTTGCTTGTGACATCTTGTTGGTTTTGATGTGCTAGATGCTCTGCTTATCATTGGGTTACCTGATGGCCCTACTGCACATTTCAAACTATCCAAACTTGTTCTTCGGAAGGACATAAAGGTACAATATCTGTTGTTTGGTGGTATGTTTCTCACTTGTTAGAGACCATAATAAACTTGTATGCAGTAGAATGCTCTTGTTTCAGATGCCTCTACATGGTATACGGAAGTACCTAGATGTCCTCCCTTGTTTGTCACTATGTAGTCTTGTAATTTTTCAGTTACATAGAACTGCTATGCGGAAAAGAGGATATTTTCTAATAAGCCCTAGCTAAATCTCTTCATGTTTGAACTCCCAGTTTAATGTTATGCAAGGAAGGCAATGTGGATCTCCACAATGCTATATGTGATACATATATTAGCAAAAGAGACCTTGCGTGATGCATGGCAGCTGCCAAAAAGATGATCGATATCAAATTATTTATTCAGGTAGTTCAGATAGCACCTCAAGTGGTAAAGTATTGAGGCATAACCTCACCTCTGACATAATTTCACCATCAACTTTTGAGACGAAAAGGTGCAAGGAAAATGAACAAAAATCAATCTGCTATTAATTACAGTTTCCTACTTGTCTCTAGGTTGTCCCTAGTTTGCCTTAGCCATATGAGTTTTGTGCCTAGAAACCAAACATGCATATGTCTATGTTCGGTATCATATGGCATGTCTGCTATAGGTTGGTCCATGTCTCTTTCTGACATGCCATGTCCTTGTTTTAATTTTCCACGCTTTACAGTGTTGTATCAAATTATTGCATGGATGAAGTTGGTTAGTAACTGTTTAATGCCTTCTAGATTGATGTAAAGATGAAGGACATGCTGCCTCTGGATTTTTCTAGCTAGTAGCACATTGTATGCCAAGATCTGTTTGTTATTTTAGTGTGATCAGTGTGTTTATTATGCTCTTAAATGGCATTTGGTTGTCCCATTTATCTTCTCTATGTGTTAAGAGTTAACTTAGTGGAGAACCCTTTTATGTGCATTGTTTGTACCTGGATGTTGTAAAGTATGGAGCATTTTTTGTTATGTTGGTTTAAAATGCTGTCTGCTCTTTGTATTACAGAACCATGGCAACCCTACGAGTCATAAGCCAGAGCTAGTATTGAACAATTTCACTACACGCCTTGGTCATCGTGTTGGAAGGTGAACTGAAACTTATACCTCTTTTGTTTTTTTAATGAAAGGCTGGTCTGCTACCTCTTTCCAGTAGTTTGCTATTTTGGATTCTCTGTTTTTAACCCTTACACGTCTCTCTTGCCTCTTCCATTTTCAGGATGATACAATCTCTTTTCCCGCAAGACCCCAATTTCCGTGGGCGCCGTGTTGTGACCTTCCATAATCAGCGAGACTACATATTTTTCCGTCATCACAGGTGGGCATATCAATTCAATTAGGAATACAAGGCTCTGTGCGCAGAGTTATGTTTTGCAACTATTGAATGCTAGGTGCCTGGGTGTATGTATATCTGTTGTCTACCTTTATGAATAATTGTTTATGGAAATGGTTAATTTTTAGTAAGCACAAATTTGTTGTTGCCTAAGCTTATTGGCAAATCTGATTTTCGCGGAATGAGCATTGTTGTTAGTGCCTGGTAATTGTACAGCTATCATTTTAACTTTTGTTGTGGATTGTTGATACCAGGTACATCTTTGATACAAAAGAAAAGAAGGTTGCTTCGAAGGACAAGAAGGCTAAGACATCTGAAAGCAAAAGCGAATCTGAGAAGCAAGTGATTTGTCGCCTTCAGGTATGGCAACTTCTACTCCACCAACAGTTGTGCTGTAAACATTTCTCATTTATGATTGAGAAATCAAGCGGCCTTAAATTATCAAGTGGTTCAATTGTCGATTGCGCACGATCAATTTGTGCTTCACTTCTTTAGAAAAATATGTTGCCCCAGCAATATCCACGATGCATCATCATCCTGAATGCATGAACATGGGGTGAGCATGTTTCCAGGCTAGCCAGTCCTTTCTCCAAGGCCTTTTAATAGCCACTGTTTATCATGATCTATCTGCTTTTACGATATCACTATCCAGCCAGTTAGATGTTATCCAACGCGATCTCTAGTCCTCACTCCTCAGCAGCAGCTAAAGCCTAAAGGAGTTCACTTTAGATCTGCTGTTCTCTCTCTCTCTCTCTCTCTCTCTGCATTATTGCCACCCCATTATCTGCAAGCAGTAAAGCCCCCAAACTGTTTTGTGATTGCACAGGAATGTGGGCCTCGCTTCGTGCTAAAGCTGCTCACCTTGCAACATGGGACCTTCGACACGAAAAGCGCCGAGTACGAGTGGGTTCACAAGGTACTGTTTCGCCCTCTGATTTTTTTACTACCCCATGTCACGTCCACCCCTACAAGTCCATGTGACGTTCCCCTGACAATGTGCGCTTGATTTTTCTTTTTTTGCAAATCGATCACAGCCGGATATGGATACGAGCAGGAGGAGATTCTTCTTGTGAGGGAGATTATGCCTGGAGATCTGATGTCCAAGTCCCAGTCTGGTGAAAATGAGCCAATCATTCTTCATTTTTTCTTTTGTTGAAAACAGAGAGAAATTGGTGTAGCGAGGATGCTGCTTTGCATGTAGAATCGACAGTGCCTTGACGCCTGTTGAAGCAATTTTGTGGATCGATCACTCAATCCAATGAGCAAGTAGTAGTAATGCGAAGTTTTGTTGCCGTTGAAATTTCTGTGGTGAAATTAATGCTGCAAAAGGCGTGCCTCGTTTGTTCTGGTGTTCTGGTTTCGGCGCGAGTGAGAGAGAATCAAATCATTGTCACGCAAGGTCGCCGTCACGCATCCAATCCAAGAGGTGGATTACATGACAACACCTAACTGCTTCACACCCTCTCCAATCACCATCAAACGACTTATCATGGCGTGCCCTTCCCCAGTCAGAAAGAAGCCCATGTTGGTGTTGCTGCCCGTGGGTGTGTTTAGCAACCCAAATTCCTCCCAAATTCCACTATACAAAAAGAAGATTCCCCATCACATCAGTCACGCAAGAACGTGTATGAAAGTACGAAATATAGGTAAAAAAATTAAACTAATTATACGGTTTAGATGTTATCATGGCGAGGCGATTCTTTTGAGCCTAGTTACGCTATGGTAGGATAATATTTACCACTAACAAACGAAACGTCTTCTGATTAATACAGATGTCCATCCAAAATGCCCGTGACCAAATTTTGGGTGCTAAACACACCCCGTGATGGAATTCCTTTCCTTCCCTACCCGAGGCTACGCGGTCTACGTCTCCATGAATGATGTGAGCTGTTCAACTGGGATCGATGCGTTTTTAATCCGAGAAAAACCGAAACAAATCTGAGCTACGACGAGGGTGTGTTTAGCACCCCCAACTTTCTATCCAAATTCCACTATACAAAAAGAAGATTCTCCATCACATCAAAACGCCGCAAGACACGCAAACGAAAGACAAAATGTAGGTAAAAAAAATAAACTAATTACACAGTTTAGATGTACATTACGAGACGATTTTTTAAGTCTAGTTACGTCGTGGTAAGATAATATTTATCACTAACAAACGAAACGCTTCTACAATCTTGGGACGTGACATTCCTCCAAAATTTTACAGGGATCTAAACACACCCGAGTATAAACGCAAGGAACGCCGGGTGTAGCAACAGCAGCGAGCAGATGGATCCGGGCACACATGACACATGGATGGGCCAGGCAGGCACTGGCGGGCAGGCGATGGGCCGGGCACGTACATCCGTGCAGGGCGGGACGTACGACAGCGCGTGCGGTGTGCTACCACCACCCCTTGGCTTGCGCGCAAACTGAGCTGGCCGGTGGCCCGCCGTGGCCGCGCGAAGCCGCCTGGCTGCCGGCCCGGGCCACACCACACCGCGCGCGTCAGTTATTGCTATCCGCCCTGTTCCTGGGGTGGTCCGGCCCCGGCACTCCGCGGCCACGAGCGCCCGCACATGGGCTGCCCGCCGCGCCCGGCCCCCGGTAGTGCCGTGCGCCATGCCATGCATGTTACCTGGCCTGCCCTGCCCGGAATTCAATTCACCTGCACCTGCAGCTGCAGCTGCAGGCACTCCTCCTGCAGGAAAACAACGGACGGCCGTCCTCCTCCTCTGCTGGCTGCTGCTCCAACCAAATCAACGATGCAATGCAATCACGTCTGCTCGTCTGGATCGGACGGGTTTGATGGGGTGAATGAGGGATCTAGGCCTCGTTTAGTTGGCTAAAGTTTCTAACTCTTTTTTTTCTCTCCATCACATCACATTAAATACACCAAAAGATATATGTTTGGAAAGTATAAAATGTAGGTAAAAAAAAATAACTAATTATACAGTTTAGATGGCATTACGAGACGATTCTTTTTGACCAAACCCGTGATAGGATAATATTTACCACAAACAAACGAAAGTGCTACGGGTGTCTTCTGGGAGTTCCAAAAGTTATTTCTGCTAAAATTCCTAACATCTAAACGAGGCCCTACTATCTCTTTCTAACCTTATGATGAGGAATTGATGGTTAATAAACCCGGCAGGCCGGCCGGCGGCGGAACGAAGTGACGGCGTACCAGCAAAGATGACCAAACCCATCGGATAACGCAGCTGAATTAACAAACACCACTCCATGGACCTGCAGCAGTCTGCACAGCTTGCCATGCACAGTGTCAGTGTCCGTGTCCGAGCATGGACTTTGGTTGCATGCATGGCCTACTACTACCTTACTACTGCAGTACTAGCTGCTTCAGTACATATCCCTCCGTTCCATTTCATTCACAACTATCAGCGTGAATAAACCGACGGTGGTACGTTTGTAGAAAAATACGTGCAACATTTATATCTCCAAATAAATTTGTTAAAAAACTAGACTTAAAGATCTTTCCGATGATACTAATTACTTAGTATAAAATTTTTATATATTTTAATAAATAATCGTCAGTTTGAAAATACCTTTTTTACCGGGCGAAATCGTACGTACGCTGGAACAGAGGGAGTACCTCAATGGCAATGCAAATGCTACGTACAACGTACGTTACGTACGGCTGTAGCGTTCACGATAACGTACGTACGTACATACGGATTTTATATGTACTGCAGTGGATATATTGACAATCGACATCACTCATCAGCAGAATACGGACGGTGGTACCGTCACATTTTACTTCCTTTATATAGAAAACGCAAACGCGTACGGTACCTCGCATATAATAGAGGATCGACTCGTCGTCTAGATTGACATGCATGCGTCATACGGTACCGTCACGGGCTCACGGCAGCACGTACGTACTCTACGCCGGCAGCCGGGGCAATGGCAATGGCAGGTAACTCTCTGCCACCAGTCGTGTCGGATCTCCGGTCCCATCTGGTTAGTAGTAGTAGTAAACCTGTGGCCTCCTGCATTTTTTTACCATGCATACAGACATGTTGATCCATTGCAGAGTGTGGTCTTTCAGTGATCCATTGCAGAATGTTGATCCATTGCATGTGCAGTTCAGTGCAGCCGCCCCGCCCGCCGCCGGTGGACGTACGCCAAGCAAGTTGCATTGCATGCCGAGCCTGCAGCCAACGGCAACACCCGCTGATCGATGGCAGCCCGTGACCCGTGGATCTGCCTTTGGTCCGTGTCATTTTGCCGAATGACGCGAGCCGTGCCGGACGGGGTTACGTTTACGTGTCAAGGTGGAAGGCTTATCAATTTGGATATTCATGGATTTTTGACAAATAAACTATAGAAATTCAAATTCTTATATGAGACCACCTTTTCTGCTAGTTTATTTTTTAAGCTAGAGATTATCTATTGGACATCATGATATCCAACTTCCAGTTTACGTGCCTTTCTGCCGTATGCCAAGCCAGCTGTTGGGATCTCGCCCGTACGGGGGCCGCGCGCACGAGCGTCGACCGACCCACACGGCCGGGACGGATAATGGTTGATCCATCGGTTGGTGGATCCATAGGCTGTGTGCGCCTGGTGGCCTCTTGGCGCGCGCGGCGGGGCCGAGGCCCAACACTACTCGTGGCCGTGCGCGCGGTGCACGGGTCCCAACCTGCCGCTGCCGCTGTCGCTGCCGGCCGGCGACGTACGTACGACACGACGACGACCCGGCCTGAAGAGAGGTGGTGAAAAGAAACTCCATCACACCCCACATGGACATTCTGTAATTCTGTTGCAATGGATCGATCCATGTGACCCGGGGGGAACGGAACCTACGTATACCCATTCATGTATCCTTAAACGCTCTGCGGTTCTTCTTCTGTCTCTGGAAATATATCCCGGTTTGTTTGATTGATTTAATATAACAATCAACTTCCGTCTCTGTCATAATTTATTATATACTGTGCATAGGAGTACTCTGCAGCAGCCGTCTCTGCTCTACTATACACTGCTACTACACTCTACAAGCTGCTGGCCGGCCTTGTAAATGCCTGCCACTAGGCGTATGTACGTACTAGTACAGGTCATGTACGTGTTAACCAACAACAACTACAACACAATTGCATGCATCCAAACTCAACTAAATGTCAAGAGCTATATATAATTGTATGTATGCTTCAGTGCCGTTTTGCTTTTCTTTCTTTAGATATCTTATTAGTCTATCCGTATGCTACTCAGAAAAAAAAAAACTATGCATTTCCGTTATTCGTAATGAAAATGGGCTCCCCTCGGTTTGAAAAAAAAACCTATATATTGTCCTTACTTAAAGAGAACATTATTGTTATGTTCTCCAAAAAGTGGAAACCACAAGGCTACCAATATAATGACATTTCATTTTACTTTCATATATACAAGATTTTTTTAAAAAAAAAATGCATGTAGGCATTGTGCCACTTTCATATGTATTACACTTAAATTTCAATTTGTAGATGGACTCATGACCCTATGACCTACCCTTAACTGATAGCTCCTCCACCGTGCAAACATTGTGTGGACTACATGTGAAAGTATATATATAAAAAAAAAACTACTCTGCGGTGAAAAAAGCGACTCCATCACACCCACATGGCCACAGACATTCTGTTGCAGTGGATCGATCCATGTGACCCTGGGCCGGGGAACGGGACGTACGTACCCATTCCCATTCGTGTATCCTTAAACGCTCTGTGGTTCTTCGGTATCTGGAAATCCCGATTTGATTTATAACAATGAACTTCCGTCTGTGTCCTTTATTTATTATTTGAACAATCAATCCAACCCGCCCAGGTGCTGTTGCTCTGTTATGTGCATAGGAGTGCCGACTACTCTGCAGCCCTCTCTGCGCTACACTACTGCTACTACACTCTACAAGCTCACCTTGTAAATGCTCACTAGTACTGATTTGATTTTTGCGAGCACTGACACAATCTTTTCCGTGGCGGGCAATTTTTTTTGCCCGTCACGGAAAATACTCCGCCACATCCTGTTTTTTTTTTTTTCCGTGGCGGGCGTGTTTTTACCGTGGCGGGCGTATTTTGCGTGGCGGGCGTGTTAAGGTGCCCGCCATGCAAAATCAATTTTGCGTGGCGGGCATCCTAAATGGCCCGTCACGAACTAGAGAGGCCCAACAGGCCCAAAATGAGACTCGATAGCCGTCCACATATAAATATAGAAACTTAGGGTTTGGCACTCACGGAATCTCTCCACCGCACAACTCCCACCAGCGCATGGGCCACTCGCCTCCCTCTCCCCCCACGGTCTCTCTCTCCCTCACACATCTCTCTCTCTCCCCATGGTGGCGCGCATGCCACTCGCCTCCCTCTCTCCCCCTCCACACATCTCTCTCTCTCTCTCTCCATGGTGGCGGCCGGGGGGCGGCGTTGGCGGCATGCGGGGAGCGAGGTCGCGGACACCGTGGCACAGGCGGCGAGGAGGCGGCGGGCCGGCGCGCCTCAGGCGATCCGGCCATCTCGCGGGCGCGGATCCGCCGGCGGCGCGGATCCGGCCAGGATCCGGCGGCGGCCTCCTCCATCCACGGCGGGTGTCGTCTCGGGGCTCGTCCTACTCGAGGGCTCCACGGCAGCTGTGGCTTGATGCCGGATCCGGCGTCGGGCAGCGGTGGCCAGCGTGGGGGCGAGTGGCGGCGCTTCGAGGGCGGCGGATCGGCAACGGCGCGTCCGTCCGTCGGCGGAATCGGCCCAGCGTGGCGGCGGATCCATCGGCGAGCTTCCAGCGTGGCGGCGGATCCGTCGGCCAGCCGAGCTTCGTGGCGCGGATTCGTCGCCGGCGAGCGTGGCCGGATCCGTCGGCGGCGACCGCGGGGCGGCGAAACCCTAGATGCCGCGGACTGGGTTGTGGCGGGATGGATGGCCCCGGGGCTCGCGATGGGCTCAGCGGGGCCCGGACAGTTTTTTTTTTATTATTATTTTTTTTTTCGAACCTGCCCGCCACGGATATTCGTGTTTACCGTGGCGGGCAATTGAGCCCGCCATGCAAAAGCACGCGATTAACGCGTGACCTTTCATTAGTGACGGACTGCGTCCCGCCACGCAAAAATCGATTTCGCCAATCACGCAAAATCATTTGGGTACTAGTGGCTTTGCCTCTGGTCTAGGCGTATGTACGTATAGTACAGGTCATATGTTAACCAACAACTACTACAACACAATTGCATGCATCCAAACTCAAAATTAAATGTCAAAAGCTACATATTGTCCTTACTTAAGGAGAACATTATTGTTATGTTCTCCAAAAGTGGAAACCATGCAAAAAGGCTATCAATATAATGCCATTTTATTTTACTCTTTCATATAAAGAAGATTTTTTTAAAAAAAATTACTGCATGTAGCTAGGCATTGTGCCACTTTCATATGTACACTTGATCGAATTTCAATTCCAATTTCAATTTGTAGAAAGATTGGTGACCCTATGATCTACACTTAACTGATACCTCCATCGTGCAAGAAGTGTGTGGACTACGGAGTTTATAACAATTTTTTTTTTACTGAAGTCAGCAGGGAACCCCAACCTATTTTTAATTTTTTTAATAATGCAGTCATGTTTAAGTTCGCTCTCAGGTCAATATGGAAAGACCAGCAAAAAAAAAAAAAAAAAAAAAAACTAAGATCGATGTTGGTCATCATAAGTATAAATAGGGGCGACGCGACGTATGTTGTTGCTAATCGTGTGATAGATGAATCGACGACGTAACCAGCTAATATGCACGCAACGCATTTCGCGTGCTAGCTCGTGGACTGTAGGAGCACACGACAGTGGCTGAAACGACCAGGCAAACAGCCCGGCCGGAGAGTGACGATCTTCAGATATATCCTTTCTTGGAATTACCCCACGTTCCATGGACGAGACAACTGCTGAAAGCTGCACGCCACTGATCGATTAATTTCCTCATTTATTCCACAAATCACACACATATGCACGTACAGTAAGTACTGATGAGTACGAGTAGTACGTGGTAGCAAGAGCAAAGGTACGTAAGATCGAGCAACCAAAACAAACATTGTAGGAACACATCATTAACAACATGAACCAGGCATATTTGTTTTGCTTTGCGCAAACGATTTATTGGTCGATGAATTAATCATCAGGAGAAAGACCAAGGAGTTAATTGAAGGAAGGAACACACACACATGTTTATATGTATGCATATATCTGAATGCAGGCTGTCGGTACGACGTATGGTCGCCCATATCAGCTAGCTCTGGCTACCTACAGCTAGCCGGCCATGCCATCATCAGTATCTTTGCATGTACAGAAAAAAAAAATCAATGATGGTTCACTTGTTGCACTGGCCGGCCTAACCATATCTACTTACTTGCAGGAGGCCGGCCAGGCATAGAACGCATCACAAACAACGTACATGCAGCTGAACAGCAGCGGCCTACAGCAGCAAACAATAGCCAGTGAACGAAGCTGGACTAGCTACATACAAGCTCCATCGATCCGTCGTCTTCTCCAACTCCGATCCGTCGATCCTCTCTCTCTTCCATCGATCTCCTTCGTCGTCGTCTCCAATGCCGGGCGCGCGCGCTAACATAATCCTCCGCCGCGCAAGCACCACCACCTTTGCTTCTCTAATCTTCTTCTAATAATAATCCACCATATTTACACACGTACGTACGCCATTAACGTAACCTTCATCGTAGTAGGTGCTCTAGCCGAGCTAGCTACCTAGCCAGTAGGTGTAGTGTAGCTAGCTCTAGTTCGCTGGACCAAATCGATCGATGAATGAATCGAAACGAATAGGCGGCCGGCGGCGGAACAAATGGACGTTCACCGGGCGCCACCGGCGGCGGCGCAGGTGAGCGCGGAGGTGAGGGAGCGGAAGGCGACCTCCTCACAGGGTAGGACGAGGATTCCGCCGGCGCCGGCGCCCGCGAACCCGAACTCCTCCTCGGCGCGGCGAAGCAGGGACCGGAACTCGGGGCGGTCCAGCAGCGCGATGGGCACCACGAACCGGCGCCGCCGCTCGCCCACGTACACCGCGAAGTGGCCGCGCGGGACGTCGGACGGCAGCCCCGTCGTCTCGTCTTCTTCCTCGTTGTAGTCATCCCCACCGCCACCGTGATGTTGCTGCTGCTGTTGGCGACGGCCTGGGCTTGAACATCGCCTCAGGATCTGCTTCAGTCCTGACGCCGCCGCGCCGCCCTTCTTGATCGCCATCGGCGTATTGTGGTTTGAGCAAGAACGACGAGCGAGCTAGCAGCAGTGATGATGGCGGCTTGCCGGACGGGAGGACGATGATGACTTGGAAGTCGTTGGAAGTGAGCTGGAAGAGGCCGGAGCTGGTGGTGATGATGATGGATGTGGTGGTGGTGGGCGACGGCGAGCGGGTGGGCGGGTGGTATATATAGTGGGGAGAAGAGGGTGGTGGATCGACGAGACGAGACGACGGACGGATGGGAGGAGGAGAAGCGTCCCTGGCTAGAGAGAATTACAGCTAGGTACGGTGGCGCATCGTCGATCCATGGTTGGTGGTGGTGCGTGGTGGTGGGGCGGAGGCGTACGGCGACGAGGGAGCAGGGAGCGGGGCAGGGGGTGGGGCCGGGCGCCCGTGGGCTTGCCGGGCACGTGGGCCCAGCACCACCTGTCTGCCTGCAGTCGCCATGTTTTCACCGTCCGTACCGTACCCCGACTAAGGCTGCAAGGGTCAAGATGGTATTCATTTGACGTGGTGAATCTACTGGCCGGATCTTAAATCTTTTTGGTGGGTACCTGATCGTACATGCCGCCTACCTAGTCTCAGGGGACCTCTCCCAACCATTTTTCATCATTAAGTTCATCAACTTTTATATCTGATCTGAGATGAGATGAGTTTTCATCAACTTATATCTTTTTTTCTTTCTTTTGCAAGGTTGTCTCCAGACTCCAGTTAAGTTGAGGTCACGGTTCCTTTTCGAACGTGTCAATACCAACCAACAATTCCAATTCAGGCCTCCTTCATTACTTGGATCACAGAATGTCATCCTTTTTTTATTTGTTTTTGAAAGGTCACGGCTGAGCCCGCTATAGCCTTTCTTAGTCTTTAGAAGAGGCAGCGAGCTGAATCTAGCTAATAGAGTCAAATAGCGTTTAGGGCTAAAAGTGGCTTAGCAGCAAATAGCGTTTGAGGCGACACTCACGGTGAAACAAATCTCAATCAAAATGGTAAATTTCTCTTTTAACATTACATATACTTCTCACTCCATCTTCTTGTATTAGAGATTTTATCAACATTTTCCTCAGCTCACTTTACCCTTTCAAGTTAGTTCCTATACTAATGAAGTTGAGGTCACTAGCTATTCCTCTTTGATCTGAGATGAAATGAGTTTTTAAATCAATTTTTATATCTTCAATCTCATGGTGGGTACTAACTGATGGTACATACAGCCTACCTAGTCAGGGGACCTCTCCCCAACCATTGTTTGGATCGTGTGACAGATGAATCGAGAATTCCAATTCAGGCCTCCTTCACTGTTTGGATCACACACAAAATGTCATTCTAATTTTTTTTAAAGGTTACGGGGATAAACTACCCCCGCCTAAATTTCATTAGAACAATTTTCAACAAAAGACGACGGTAATAGTAGTTACATTGCTTGTGCCGCACCAAAAAAAAAAAGTGTGTGCACAAGCACAAGGACCCTACAGAAGAGTTGTGGTTAAGTCTGAGGCAACACTCATGGCGACACCTACAAAGTAAATCTCAATGAAAATGGTAAATTTCTCTTTTCTAATTACATATATTTTTCACTCCATCTTCTTGTATCAGAGATTTTTATCAACTTTCTCCTCCCTTTACCCTTTGCAAGTTGGTCCCTAGCTACTAATGAAGTTGAGGTCACTATTCCTCTTTGACGAACATATGTACCGACACCCAACAACGAAAACATGATCAATTATATTCATGTCTCCTTTGCAACCCAAGATTAATTGTTCTTCTCTTCCTTTTCCTCATGAGACGTCGACGGGGACGCATGATGTAACCGAGCACCTCTGTCCCTCGCTCTATACACGTCCCATCATATATGGTCACTACACTATATATACTTTGTTGCCACGCACTGCAGTGCAATGCAACTCGAGAAAGAGACTCCACCACCACTAGGGGTCAACCACCGATCCAAGGTGTAGCGCAATGCATGCTAAGTGCTCTCTTAGCTTTAGTCTTTATACATATACACATACACAAGCACACGATCGAACAGCTAGCGCGTTGACATTTGGATCGCAATTGGGATCGGATCGGAGTTGACAGCTGAAACAACAATCTCTCTGGCCGTACACGTTCGTTCGTCCATCGCTCAAAGTGCTCTCTTTAGTCTTTACAGTACACTTATTATATATATATATATATAGTATCGATCACAAATAAAAGGATGGGTGACCGGCAGGGCAGGACATGCATGGTGTTGGATGGTTGCCGGCCGCAGCTAGTGAGCGATCACAGCTCAGGATAGATCCCGTATCCGTTGTCCACTGTGCGTGTTGTGCCGTCCGTTTCCACCACACGTCTCCTCTTCGATACGCATGCAATGCAAAGCGAGGTTGGCAGCAGACCGGGCGCCGCCCTGAGAGATTCAAGCCCATACGCGGAGATCCATCGTCTTGTCGGAGATCTAATAATAAATCAAAAAATAATCCAAGGTCCTCCTGAAACGTCGGATTCCTCTTTTTTTTTCCCCTCCAAAACATGAATAATTCGAAGAAAAAACATGATAAAATAGTTTTATATTGGTACCACGCTAAGACTACGGGAATTTTTTTTTCGAAAGCGTGCTCACGCGTTGTATTAAGAAAGTAGAGTTCTTATAAATCCCACGGTGACGATGACGAGATCCAAAGGTCAAAGCGTACAGCGACCGGCGCCCGGCTCTAACGGCGGAGCAAAAAAGTAAACTAAAGCTATAGTCGATGCACTACAAGACTACGAGAAATATTGTTCACAAGTTTTTTTAACTAATTTCCCGTGATGATGGTATATAAATCGATTTCTAGAGTTGTCCCAGCCGAGCATATCATCACCATCCCTCGCTCTTCGGTTATCTTCTATGTTCTCTTTGGATTGCAATATAATCATATCCCTCGCTCAGTTTACTATAATAACAATATAAGAACGGTTCTCTTTGGATTGCAATATAATCATATCCCTCGTTCAGATTACTATAATAACAATGTAAGAAAGGCAAAACCAGGAACAAAATGTTTTATTTGGTTCATCATCTTACATACTGTACAAGGTCTCTTTCTTTTTGCAATCGTACAATGCAATTGACATGAAGATAGACCTCTAGGTGACTAGGTCAACCTATGCGTCAGAGGTGTAGCAGAGCACAAGCACAATGCTAGTATGGCCCTAGTGGGAGAGACAACAACGAGCAGCCCGTTGACATTAGTAGTATTTGAGAAAATGAGAGTTTGACGACAAGTAGACCGTTTGTCCATCCTTGAAAGTGCTCTCTCTACACTACACGGAGTACTATTTATTTATTATTTATTGGATGACAATGGAGGGGAAAAGATAGACTTCCTCACCTGGTTCATTGCACTTGGGGATCAATTATTGTGTATAAATACAGGTAGATTACAACTTGGGGATGGCCAAGGATCCGAAAGAAAGAACAAAAATCTATACCTATTAAAAAGCGAGGAAATTTTAGTTCATCAATTATTTTCACTTTTTTTCTTTCACCCTTTTTTCTTCCACCGTTTTCCTTCCGCCTCATTCTTTGAAACTTTTAGACGTTGTTTGGACCGTCCCTCCCTACGAAGAAAAAAAAATACTTTCCAATACGAAAGCTTATTCTAATCCGGCTCCCTCTACGGCACATATAATTAAATCAAGCCGGAAGAGGCCCCAGCCTAAGACAGAGTTGCTTATTGAGCCTGTGCAACGACAAAAGAATGGGGAATATATCAATTAGTCTTCTATACATTATAAATTGTCTATTAAAAGGCATATCATCAGCACAAGCATGATCGATCTTCAAGCAAAAGGATTTGCTAAACAATGAACGAAATAGTACATCCACGATGGTAAGAAAACATATGGAAAAATATATTCAAATTTGAAGATTGAAACAAATTATAAATATTTTTATTTTAATTTAAAATATGAGTCTCATTACAGATCAATAACACGTCATTTGATAAGGTCTATATTTCGGCAACCAAGATTTTAAACGAGGACTTAGAGAGAGAAGAAGTCTAAACCTGTCTATAAAAATGCATTTTGGTACGATTCTCCAGTATTTGATATTTTTCTCCCACTGCTTATTTTGGAATTGAGGATGCATATTCGGAAACAGAAAAGGCTAGAGCAGACCACACAGCTGAGCTTCTTCTTCACATGGCATTACTACGGTACGGTGTTTCCAGAGCAGAGCTGCGTCCTTTACGATCGACACGGTAGGCGCCCAAACGCAAGGCATGCACGGCGGTTGAGCATTGAACACCACTACTCCTCGATCTGCCAACTGATTCAGAGGAGGACATGCATGGTAGATTGACAGTATTGCAGGCACCAAATGTCTAAGATGACTAGTGACGTCTCGATCGGGGGCCGCCGCGGCAATCTCTCGTCTCCGGCGAGGTTCAGTCAGATCAGATCAGATAGATGCATGCAGTTGGCAGCAGCGAGCGACCCATACGCAGATACGTCGTCCTGTCTGAAATCCAAGGCCTTTCAAAACGTGTCAAGATATAAAATCCCCTTTTCTGAAATCTTCAAACCTGCATTAATTGGATTGTTTGTTCATCTTTTATGAAATTTGTCGGGTTATATACACAGCTTACAAGTATAGGATTTAGTTTGTCGTCTGCGTCCCGTTTCGTTTGATGGGATTTTCTCTTGTTTTTCTTCGACGCCGGGATGAGATCGATCTCCAACAACAGTAGAACACGCTGCTTAATTCAGTGCAATTTTCTTGCTGCTAATGCGATATATATATATATATATATATTGTTTTTGAGTCGCCATGCCTCACTTTTGTTTCTGCACAGTGTACACTAGAGATCGAGCAGAAACGAAGCAGCGACTGTTAAGCGATAGGAGCTGCAAATGCTTCCTCTGTTTATATTTATTTACTGAACAAGTCTTGCATAGGAATTTCATTTCATTTTATCTTATTTATAGAGGGTTCGAACTTTTGTCCCAAAAAGGACTGGACAGGGAATTTTCTTTCTAAAACAACTCTGCACATTTTAAGCTCTTCCATTTTTAGTAGAGATACCAAGTACTACCAAAGGACACCTAAAATGGTAGCCGTACTGTTGAGATGCTGATTCTGTATGTACCAAAAACTTCTTCTTCTTCTTCTTTTATTCTAGAAATAATATAAATGTGGTAGCTAGATATGATCTTAGACTGGTTATTTAAAACTCCACCATTCTATCGTGATGTTGATCCTGTAAGTAGCAAAAACTTGTTTTAAAAACATGTTTTCAGAATGAGAAAGAAAGCAGTTAGTGCATAAGTACTCTGTTCCGATTCTCTGAATGTCATTCTGCCACGAATATACCACGGCATCTGCTTTGTTTCCTCTTGATGCTTGATTTTTGCAGACCAAGCACAAACTCTCAACAATCTTGTCAGGTGATTATATTATATTAAAGCAGAGCCGCACTTACTGTGGCAACCTATGCTAGTCGTCACCGGTTGCTGCATCCATTCTATCTCATGATAAGCGATGGATCGGAGGCTACACTAGACTACATATGGGTGGCCCTCTTTTGAGCTCAGTGTTGGACCATCAAACATGGATGTGCCACTGCCACTTGCTTTGCTGCACTATGTGAGGAAGGCAAATAAGAAAATCACCTGCTTGACTTTTTTTTGAGACCACGTGCGTTTTCATTAAAGAGTGTTGACAACAAAGTCCAAATACAAATAAGTTCATGGTAATACCCTGATTACCAAAACAAACAAAAAAGAAAAACAGGAAAACATTAGCTAGAACCACCGAAGGTAGAGCAAGATACCGTAGAAGAACAAGATACAGTAGCCACAAACAGAGCTCCAGCAATGCCACTGCCCGTCACATTGAGAAGCACACTCAGCCCGCATCACCTGCTTGACTTGCAGGAGATGAAGAAGACTAGAACCACAGCCAGTGCTGGTTTTCATATCCAAATTCCAAAGGTATCCATCCACAGCTTTGGCTACCATCCGTTGATGTTTGCAGGGCATCATCAGGAATGAGTGAGTGAGTGATTGAGCCAAACAAAACGCAGCATTTGGGAGTGATGCTATCCGTTGCTTTTTGGTACTTGCATTATGCACCACACTAACTCTTGTGTGTGTGTGCATCTTCTTCTTTTTTTTCAATCAGTTAGTTGATCATGTCCTGCATTATCACTTGATGATCAGACTAATAACCTGTCGCCTTCAAATGTCTTTTTTTTCAGGGCCTATATATTCAGAAAACGGGCTAGCGAGGATCCAAAATTCCTTTGAATTCCTTCACCATGGATAATTCACAATCTACTACAAGTGACAGCATCAAATTCAGCGAATCCATGTAAATAAAAAAAAAATCATGAGCATTTATGTAGCAGTACAACTGGTGTTCTAGCTGAACTGAAAACAAAAGGCATGCATGGATGGTCCAATCAACACCAACCATCGCCCAACAAATATCATAGCAGCCCACCCCTCTCTCAATCCCAGGTGATTATTTGGATATTTCTCAGATACTGTATGTATATAAGACCCCCCCCCTTTTTTTTTTTAAATAACAAAAGTTTGTGTGTGGTTCGGTGAGGGTACAGCAAGTGAGCACTCACAAGCGCTGCTTGCCTGTCGTTCAGCAAGCCTGTATGGGCACAACCAACACAATGTTGGCATGGACTAGCTCCGATCCTCACAAAATGGCAGGCCGGCCATACTAGTAGAATAATAACACTAAAAAGTTTATTTAGTTGACTAATTCCTGGCTGGCTGCCCTGTCCACTTACTCACCATTCCTGATAGACACTTGAACAAATCTATACATATATTCTACCTTTTCTTTAATCCCCTGATGCTGACCATGATATCAAGCTTAAGAAAAAAAAATCAGCTCCTTTTGCATGATGCTGATGTTACTGGTAAAACCAAGTAGCTGACCCTGAGATGGATACAGTACAAAACATTACAACAACTAACCCTTTGCATAGTTGCCTGTATGAAGAAATGGCCCTGGACCCTCGCTTCACCCACCCACCAAACTAGCTATAGCAAGTGGCAGCAGGCCACCAAGCAAACAGAGGCGAGCGTGCAGAGAGGGACAGCAGGTACACCGATCGATGCACGGCACAGTCGTATAGGGTCCCGGCCATGCCCAAATCAGGACCAACTGTGCTGTGCCTGCGAGATTTTCAGAAAGATCGCTTGTCTCCTGCAATCTGCTGAATGCTACCACCGTTCTTGAGCAATGCACAGTACACAAGCAAGCAGACAGGCTTGTATTGCACACGGCCACACTGACGCACGCATGCCTAACTGAACTAATGACGAAGCTGACCAACGAACAGAAGTTTTTCAGAGAGTTGCAGTTGAGTGTGCTATGGTAGCTAGCTCCTGCAGATCACGCGCGCACTCGCACTGACGGGCAAAGCTTGCTAGGTAAGTAGGTGAATCACTGGAGGTCAATGCACTAGCTATAGCTCGTTTTCAGATCCTCTCGCTCGCTCATAGGCAACAGCAAGATTGATCAGAGTGGATGGATGGATGCAGATGGTTGGGACGTAGAAATCAGAGTGGATCCTGAATTGGGATTGATCCATGGACCGATCGAACGGTAGACAAGTGGAAACACTGGTGTACGTCTGGTGTCGACAGCGAGTGCGGTGTCGCTGTCGCCGTCGCTGGGAAAGGCGGCACTCGTGGCCGCGGCGACAGTGATGCCTGAAGAAGGCTTCTTCCATGGATGGTTGCGTTTGGAGCATCGTCCATTCTTACCAATGCAAGGTGGCCTGAAGCATCGTCCATTCTTACCAATGCAAGGTGGCCTGAAGCATGCAGGCATCGTTGTTGGGAGCAGAGGAACGTTTCCTGTAAAATCCCTGCTGCTGCAGAGCACCTGGTCACTGAACTCTGATTCAGACGGCAGAGAAGGCACCAGCTGGTGGTGAATTGCTGGCTGGCTACTGATTACTGAACTCTGGAGTGGCACGCGTGCGTGCGTTCTGAAGCTTTTGAACCTTCTGAAGAAACAAATTAAGCTTTTGAGCGTACCGACCAGCGACCACCGGCTGTTGGCACACACGCACGTACGCAGGTGAGTACACTGCTGGTACGTGTGGTCTCGACTCGACTGATCGGCGACGCACACGCACGCACGCACGCATGCCCACGTCGACGGCGACGTCTGAGCTTCCACATGGCCGAGAACTCACTCACTCACTCCCGGCCGGCCCGGCCGGCCGGTGGCTCGTCGCCGCCGCCGACGACGTTGACGCGAATCATTGCAGGTGAGTAAGAGTGAGAGACAGCAAGACGCATCTCGCAGGGTGTACGGTACGCGCCCACACACGCGCTCGTGTGCGTGCGCGCCGGCCGCACCGCACGCCAGACGGTCGCCACCTCGCAAGTACACTCATGGCGTCCTCTACCTGCTGCCCGACACGGACTGATGATCATGCATGATTAAAGAAACAAATGAATGAAGCCATGGATCGATCCCCAACTAATCACGCGACTAATCATGCATTGTATTGGGGTGGAGCCACCATGGACGACGGTGAAGCAAGCAAGCATGCATCGAGACGTGACTCGGAGGTCGGTCGGGTCGGTCACATGATTGATTGGAGGCGGGGCAGGGGCGACAGGCAGGGCGATCTTGTGAAGGTTCCTCTTGTCCTTGCAGGCGACGACCAGGCTGGAACAACAGGACCATGCATGGATTGATCCATCATCCATGGCAGGGACTACTTGTACTACGATCCATCGTCTTAGGCTCCTAGGCTAGGCAGTCTAGGCCGGTTGTTGGCATCTTCAGGGAGACACCATTGATCGACCTGTTTTTCCGTTTCGTTCTTTGCAGAGCCGTAAGAACTAACGGAGATATTCTTCGCTCACCACGAAACGAGCAGCAGGGGATTAATCATCCTCCTTATTCAGTTTCCAATCAAATTACCCAGATGCATGTGTGTTATATCCCATGTATCCTCCCTAGCAACTTGATGGAATCATGTATTGTTAAAAAAAATGTAGTTTTAGAAAACTCTGGTACAAAAAAATTGTTGTTTTATATAAGCCAAAGACAAGAAATACACAACCATTGCTTCGAAAAGAGGTCAAGAGTAGAATTTTTAAAACTCCAAAAAAAAAAAAAAAAAAAAAATGGTCCCACCTTGAATGATTTCTTGGCCAATATGCAAGACAAAAATGCCTTATTAATTTAAAAAAGTAGGGGGTAAACGGTAGATTATGTCAAGTAAACATAAAAAGAAATATGTCGGCAGCCTAAAACTTTACAGTGACGAGTCACCATTGATAGTCATAATTCATATCTGCAGTTGCAAGCCCAGACAAGGCATAATCTTGCACAGTGCACAACCACTCATGAAGACACGCCTAGAGGACAGAGTCCGGGACACTAAAGAACAGTGAACTATAGCAATTGTACTGCCACCTATGGCTTCAGATTCCTTTACTGGATACTGTAGCTTGTGATTACAAAATATGGGACAGAGCATGCTGATAACCCAAGTTTCGTTGTTTCAGATTCCTTTACTTGATAGTGGATACTGTAGCTTGTGATTACAAATATGGAACAAGCATGCTGATATGCCAAGTTTCAGTTCACAAAATGGTCCAGCAGAATATTATGCCCTTCATTTTATCCATAGAAAATGGCACAAAGAACAGCAATATATTGACTGAAAGATGACATCATGTAGATTACATAAGGCTTGTGCAAAATAAAAGGATCATAGCAGGTCGCACTAATCAGCAGTTACTTACTGTTAAGCCATGATCCCTGTCACAGAGTCGACAAGCATAGCATAATTCCTAGTCAACAAGGCTAATGTTCATAACTATTTGTAGCGTCAAAAGAGTTAGAAAAAGTGAGCCTAGTTTGTCTTTACTCTCTTTCACTGTGGCAGATCAATCATCATTTAGGAAAAAAAATGAAGAACCAAAATAACAAAAAACATGTCATTTTCATATATAAAATTAGAAAAATAAATACATGTCGCACAAGCACACACAAGGTGTAGAATTTCTTCGAAGAAGAAAATAACATTAACGGAGATATAGGAAAACATAAACGACAGGTCACACTAGTAATGTCCTCTTATGAGCTTAATGGTACTACATTTCATTGAATATACACAGTGAACTGCATATTAGTACATCATTTGCTAGCCTAAGGCAGCCACCTCAATGTGAATACAGAGTTACACAGATCCAATCTGTCAAGCAGTTGTTGAAAGATTCCATTGCAACATCGTCCTTACAATCAGGTGCGCTAACATTGCTACATTAGATGTGCCTAAACTGCTGTCCAGGGACTGAACATAGAAGATAAGTAAAAGTTCATCACCAGTTACCCACCAGCATAATCATCAAAAAAACAAGAAGTTTTACTGACCAGAAAAAGCTTTTGATTGCTGAGGCATTCCTTCTATCATGGTTAACTGCCTTCTCAGCTTGGCTATGTGAGCCTGAACCTGGAGGAAGAAAACAATCCAATGTCAAATCACTGGATGTGGTTTCCCCAGTCCAACATTGATGTTCACTCAAACCCACGAGAACAGTATACAAACTGTTTTGAGCTAGTTTGGAAAACTAGACGAGTAGATGAAATGAAAGGTACATCATTACTAGCACCCAACCAATGTGCAATTTTCTACTCTTGTTTACTCACAATAGTGCAATATGCATATTAGAAGGAACAAACAGTAGAAAACTAGGCACTGGGTGTTTTCTGCCATTTATGAGGAAAAATTCACTTTGCATCTGTCAACTCTATCATGGATATATTTAACAAACAGAAATAAACTGAGAAAACTCTGTATGAACCAATAGAACAATTTCATTAGATTTTTACAGATTCAATATGAAAGCATGAGTGAACATGGAAAGCAAGGACGTGTTCAAGCAGTATGCCTAGCACATATATGCACATCATAAAGATTAAAGATAACAGTAGTTGCTGCTAGCCAAGTCTCACCTGTTGCCGAGCTGCAGCTAGTTTCAAAAAGCTCATCAGCCTCAGAGAAATTCGAGAACCACTGACTCAAAGGATGATCCTTAGTGTCACCACGCTTCTTCTCATATGGAACAATTTCCATAGAGCCTAGATGGTTGGAAGTCACACAGTGCTACTTTGGCATTTCCTAAAGGAAAATACATGCTGTAAAGAAACATACCTGGGGGAGGCAAGGTCATACCAGGTGGAAGCCTGGGCACATTAGCTGCAGGATGATTTTGCACACGTAGGAAAAAGGACTCTGTAGGCTCGGGGAAGACAATTTCATCGTATGTTTCCACGACAACAGGCTTTTTGGTTGTTTGGGGTCCAGCTTCCTCTTCTGGATACAGCTTAAGCTGATGAAACCTACATCGTTTACACAATTAACTATCATCTTGCCCACTCCCAAAACAAACAACTTTGAAAAACAGGACCAGCAAGACTTACAGATCCAAGCGCTTGTCGCAGACATCACTGTGGAAGTAAAGGGTTATTGCTATCTCAAACTCTCCCCATCCCGATTCAGACAGCTCGAAAGGTGGCTGCTCCACGACTCTTGTTGGGTTCTGAAAACTTGGGTGAAGCTGAAACACCACACGCTTAACTATGACACTCAGATCCTCATTGTTTGCGGAACGGACATATACAGTCCATTTGTGAGAGTTGTACCTACACACAAAGGTGAGGAAAAACAATCGGCCATTACATTGAATCCACAATAACAGTCAACAGGCTAAATCTGTATCCAGAGTGCGACGATGTTCAGTTTTCTGTGGAAAAAAAACTTACTCGCTGGCCTTTTTACCAAGCCAGAAGGAAATGGTCCCATAAACGATAGGGAAACTGACCTCCACATCCTTGAGCCGTTTATTCTGTTGGAAGAATTCCAGTAAGTATGAACTATCAGAACTTATAGTAATAATAAACAATTGGTAAGCATGTAATACATTAGACACAGCAGGGGAGGCTCTAGTAAAAGGGACTCAATATTTTTCTGCAACAAGTTAGAAGTTAGTAGACATCAAATAGGGGCGGATCTAGTAAAGGGGCTTGGGTGTACACATATAAACCTAATAATTTTTGCAACAAGTTAGAAGTTGATATATCAAATAGCCTAACAGTCTGAGCTTACAGTTTGACAACTCTTTTTTTTTTTTCGAAAACTAGGTTTCGCACAGCAGACAGGAAAGAAGAGAAAAGGGGGTGGGAATACGAATACCTGGTTGGTGCTCATCGCCGGCGAAGAGGTTGGCTAAGGCCTCACCACCTAGGGTAGGGCGGCGGCGGCGGTAGTCCACACAGCCTCCGCAGACAGAGCGGGCAGAGGGACGCAGGGACGGCGGCGCCGGTGGGGGAGCGGGGTGCGGACGGCGGCGCCTGTGCTGGAGGGTCCGGGCGTCCGGCTGCGGCTGCTGCTGCGGCACGGGGAGGGGAGGAAGAGGGAGGAGAATAAGAGTCAGTGGGCCGCGCTTGGTGGGCTTTTTTCACTGGATGGCTGGCTTACATTTCACCGAAGACCGAACGAAGACTGGAGCGGCGTCCGGTACATATGTTTGGGCCCCTACGTGGGCCGGGCCCTAGGGCGTCGCCCCTCTCCAGGGGCCTACGTGATTCCTATAATTTAATTTAATTTATTTTCAAGGAAATCATGTCATGCCGGCGCGTATGCCGCGTATGCGTGGCATGGTCGAAGCCCCCGACCCGAAAACTCTCTCCCTCGACCGTTCTCCAATTAAGGCAGGCCATTTCTCGGCCCTCCCCTCTCCTTCCTCGGCGGTTGCGCGATCCATCTACCATGGCTTTACTGCTAAAATGCATTTTGAGAGTTTATTATATGTACTAAAGTGGAACATTTAGGGCGTGTGTGATTTCTTGGCCCTGCGTGGCTCGGCCGGCTAGCCCAGCCATAGCCTGGCTCCCATGGGACACACCTCTTATTTGATTGTCATGGTTCCTACCAGCCAGGTTTGACTATGATTGTGTTTGATTTGGTGATAGGATGACCTTGCATCTGGATATGGTGAAGTTACCTTCCTGTTTCTCCCTTCTGACATTCTATTGATCATCTGCTAGGCGTCGGTGAGGAACACGAGCATGACCACCACCACGATGAACTTGAGGCGGCAATGGTGGGGAAAGTTCTTGTGCGTCTTTGCGGGCGAGTAGGCCACCACGGCGGCGTCGCCGCCCCGCCTCGCATGCACCGCCACGGCCAAGAGCCGGAGGCCACGCGCGTTAGGCGAGCCGTCATCGCGCTTGGCGAACGCCATCATCTACCTTGGTCGACTTTTGGCGGCGTGCGGTATTGTCCATGGCGGGAGCTCCTCCTATATCCCGCTCTACTCCGCTAGGCGCGACCAGCGGGGATGGGGTGCGTCGCCCGGCGTGGGAATGTCGTGCTCCACCCCGGCCACCGCGCGGCGCACACCGGGAGCTTGAAAACGAGGCTCCTCCCGCGCTTTGCGACGGCCACGGGATGGGGCGCGTCGCCCGTCGTGGAACGTCGTGCTCTACCGGCCACTTTGCCTCGCGGCGCGCGCGCGGGGAACTTCGCCCGGCCGCCCGCTGCCGAGAAACGAGAAGCGGTGAGGGAGGTGAGAGGCGGCGGAACGCCATCATCGCGGCTTGGCTCGGAGAAACACTTTTCGCGAGCATGCGGCGAGCGAGGAGAGCATGGATTTTTTCATGCGAAGGGTCAGGCCGGTGAACAGGGAAAGCACATCAAACACGCGCACCTACATGTGACGAGCTCGGTCGAGAGTTTTTTTGGCCCATATCAAACACGCCCTTAATTAGACAACATTAGAGCAAGTCCAACAAATATGCTATTTTTATTGTGTATACTGTTTTTATAATTTCTCCTGCAAAAGTTAAGCTCCAATAGCTTTGCTAACTTGTTTTGTAAAATAGAAAGCGTGCAGTGTGTTATTTCTGAAATCTTGAAAGTTAAATATAGTTTGTATATGCCGCTAGCCATCTAGCTTCGTCATAGTATATATGTTGTTGGACTTTTATGTTTTTTACAAAATTTTCTATTTTAAAGGTTGGCAAACCATAGGTTTAGCTAACTATTTTTATCAACTCTGTTGGAGTAGCTACGGGTGCAAGGAATGTATTTTGAGAGGTCTGTGGAGGCAAGCGTACGTTTCACTCGTCATCCAACGGAAACATGCAAACCCAGAAGCGAAGATGAAGATAATCTAAAAAAAAAGTGAAGATGAAGAATAATACCTATCGCAGACGTCCACCCATAACTAACACATTGGTACTATGTATTACGTACGTGCATGAGGAAACTAGGGGTATCTCACCCGCGCGTTGCTGCGGGAATTAAAAAACGCAATGATTGTAATGAAAATTTACCATGATATCATCCTTTGACGATAAGGACATGAGATTAAGTGGCAAGTTATTTGAACTTAAGGTATCTGAGTAATTGGAAAGATTCATAACGATGACAGGGTGTATCCTCAAGAAAGGACATCTAACTATTTATTATATTGAATCCTTGGTAGCATAGCTAATTAGATATTGGTGGTTCTCCATGGTCTATGTTGAGAATAATTTCCAAGGGTTACCTGTATGAATAGTCAGCATACTATAGATGTCAGATATTATTATTGCTTAAAAATTTTTTTCCTTTATTGAGTGTAATAA
This sequence comes from Hyparrhenia diplandra, assembly GCA_015847255.1. Taxonomy (NCBI): domain Eukaryota; kingdom Viridiplantae; phylum Streptophyta; class Magnoliopsida; order Poales; family Poaceae; genus Hyparrhenia; species Hyparrhenia diplandra. Next base: position 31,571 of record JADLZK010012831.1, read on the forward strand.
TTTATGAATCACCTCTCAATTTTTCTTCTGTTGTTTTGCTATAGTATCAGCTGTAGCATCTTTGGTAAATTCAACCGTCTTTTAGCCTGTGAGTCGCTGCAAAACATATGAAACTTGTAGATGTTAGAATTGTTGTTTCCATTCTGCAGGTTTGTTGAATGACAAATTTTGACATCTTCGAAAGTCCTTTCAGACACGGTTTTACCTTGCAACCTGCATGTATTACTGTTCGGTAAAAAGGACTGAATAACAAAATGAACAAATTTCTTTGAGTTGTTAACAGACTGAAATTTAAGTAGTGTTAAGGATATCTCAATTCACTATAATGTGAGTGCCTGTGAGTTTTCCGTAGAAAATTGCATTGTTGGGTCATCCAAAGTGTAAGGACAGTACGTTATGATTGGAAATTGTTGGAGGAAAATGGTGCCTTTTTTGGAATGGCAAAGTCTGAACCTTTAAAATCTATATGCTATCTATCCATATATAAATTGAAGTATGCAATTTGTACGGTTCGTATTAAGGACAATTTTAGTAGGGATTATATTTATTTTTTGGTAATGATAGTACTTGAAGGAGACGACGGTGTCTTGGTCATTGTAACAGGTGTACACTTAATGTTGGAAAAAAAAAAAGAGTCATGCAGCTATAAAAAGTAAGGGCATTCCTGGATTGGGCGGTAACCGTGTTAATGACCATCTAAAACATTTAGAGGCCATGGGTTATGAATGGTTACCTTGGTTGTGCGTTACGATTTACACGAAGCAGGAACATAAATGATCTATAATGTACGATAATGAATTAATATATGCATATGTTATAGTGTCAATTTTGAGCTAGATACGTGCAGACATATATTATAGTATTTTAAAAAAAAAAAAATGCATTGTACTGGCAAGGAAAAAAATGTGTTTGGTACATACCTGTGATCCAGGGAATCTGAGCCCATTCAATTTGGACCATGGCAAAAGCTCAAGAAAGGAGTGTTCCAGAGTTATGATTGGGTCTGATAAAATTTGCACCTGTGTCAATGGATCTGCTAAAGATGACAAAATTTGGGGCCAGATACGATACGTCATGTGGTTCTATATAGATGAACAGATGCTGGATGATGGTTTGTCTGATTTCTCCCAGATTTATTTTGCTAGGATCATGATCTGCACCGAGCCTAGCGATAATTCCACACGGAATATTATTTCGAGGATCTACAGAATATTTTAAGCGTTATGGATTATACAATCTTTTAAGGTAAAGTAGGTTTTTAAAATACCAAGTGACATCCTGCGACGCATAATTTTGAACACGGCAGCCAACAAACTTCGGCTGCAGATAAAACCAAGGTCATCAGGGAAATAATATGAACATAAAAAAAGGAACAAATACCATCATCAATATACACGGATGCATAAGATGAACATGAGCAACTAATTAGCATGGCATTTTAACATGACATTTGGAAACCTTGGGAAACAGAAGGATGTGTTACCTTTCACTGTTATGGCGATTACAAAAAGATATCAAATGCCTCTGATGGGCCTCATATAGAGCCCACAATGCATCTTCAGCTGTAATGGAGCATCAAAAACAATAATTAACCATGAATAACACCTGGGTTGCAAGAAGGGTCTGTGGAGCAGGGGAGCAAGCGTACGATGTGGGCGGCGATAATTCAATGACTTCATTGTCATGTAAAACGGAAAAGGACATGCAAACCCGGGATGGTCATTCATGATGGGGCGAAGATGAAGAGTTAATCGATAGGGATACGAAAAAAAAAAAAACTGAGCCCATGATAAGAGAATGAAGAATCGAAACAAAAGGCCCACGATAGGAGGAAGTCCCTAGCCCATGACGCACAATCTCCAAGAGGCCCACCCGACTAAAAACACACGGACATGCACTTTGTGCGTTTCTAATCAGTTTCTACTCCCTAAACCAATCAAATACGAGAATTGCCTAAGAAGTGCTAGTGGGGTTCTCCTATATAGGAGTTTTAGATCGATGGATCCAATACTATATGAAGGGAAATGCTGTTTGTTCCAACCTCTAGCTTTAACGCCGCCGGCGCCACCGGTGATCTATTTCAATCATGAAACTTTTGAATCAGGGAAAAAATGTTCATCTAACTGATTTTAAAAGATTATTTCCCATTTTCTGAAATCTAAAAAATAAAATATAGTTTAATCTTAAAAACCATAGCTGTTAATATGAAATTATTTCCATTTTTTCTAAAGAAAAATTCATATATTTAGTGTTACTCTGTCTTTATTAGTTATTTGAATCTTTTTCCTTCACGTTTCTAGTATTTAATTTCATTGTTTGTAACCACGCCAATACTGTTTATGTAAATTTTCATTTTGTGTTTTAAATTGTGCTGATCACATGACTAGTTGATTTCATAATGTTTGAGACATTACATTATTTAAAACCTGATAAAGTAATAAGACAATCAGCATGCAATGCCTAGACAGTATATACATTGCGGTGGAGCATACTGTCTAGGCAAACTACACTTCGTCTGTTTATTAGGCAAAATGCAAGATTCTATGTGGGACCAGTGGCCTCATCGACTCATTCTAAGCAACAAAAAGGGATCCGAGTGTTCACACATATGAAACTGAGGTACTCGTAGGAAACCCTGACCAGCTTGACTCTCTCATGAATTATAAATGATGTACGAGGTGGGAGGTTCCTCGACTCCTTTAACAGTAACAAGGATGTCAGAACAAATGCTCTGTTAGAAATCAAGTACTCTCACAGTACGATGCCTGGCTGCCTGCTGTCTTTTCCCTGTCGTTGGCATATAGTAGGAGTATGTTGCCTTCCCGGCCACTGTGTGTGGAGCACCGGACAAGGCCAAGTGGCCAACCATACCGGAGGATAACGACAGCGAAAGGCCTGGGTGTTTATCGGAAGGGTGAAGATTTGGATCTTGCAGAAAAGTACGTGCGGACTGCAGGCGGCCAGCCCAAGTATATGTTTTGGATTAGGCCACCAATTAGTAAGTGCTCTGCACTGCCTTACAATGGAGAAGCTAGGTGTGAATCCATAGCTTGGGAGAGGTTATTGTTGCGGCGTTGGAGAGAAGCTAGCGTGTCCTCACCCCTTATCAACCATGCATGTATTTTTTTTTTTTATTTCTAGAACATTTCACGTGTATTTCATTAAGAATGAGCAAAATAAAAACAACAAGCGCTATCCGAGCGAGATGCCAGGATAGTAGAGTTCACAACCAACCCCTCCCCCGTTATCAACCATGCATGTACAACGATGTACAAGAGGGCCGAGGTTCTCTTTGTAGTACGTGGAAGAAAGCCAAATTTCATCATCACGAAAACAAAACAAATAAACACAGATACGACCAAATGCGTATACCTTATTCATGAATTTCTGATCAAGAAATCATACTCGTCGATCTATTTATTATTGCATGCAACCGTACATATGCATGTTGACGTCTACGACATTGTGTTGTTGTCCTAGGATTTGCAGTGGGGGCAACGCGTCAAACATTCGCTCCTTTTACGCCAGCAAGACCCGGTCGGATCAATCTCGCAGCAGTAGCAGTCGATAAATCCTTGGCCGAAATCACAAAAACGCACACGTGTGACGCAGAACCTGAGGGCACAGTCATTATTCTCATCTAGTGACACGGCGTCGTCGACGATCTTGGTAGCATTATTGGCAGGATTTGTCTTATTAGTAAGGACCTTGTTGATTGAATGGCGACCTGTAACAACAGCGTGCATATTATATCAGTGCATGATAACGCAAACTTTTTTTTTCGAAAGCGTGCACGTACTGCATTAACGAAAATCAGAGTTGGTTATAGCCTTAGCAACCAATGGCGAGGTAATAACGCACACTTGCATGCATGTATGTATACGGAAACACTGCACGTACTTATAAAATTGATTAACAAAAAGATCAAATAAATATGAATTGTGCGTACAGCAGTACTTACAATCTGCATGTGAGAGCATTAGGAACAGTACAGCCACCACGCACACGAAGCCCTTCATCGTTGATGCCATGGCTTGTAGTGACTCGATCCTGTAGATTGGGAGGCCACGCCGCACAATGCAGGGGCTGCATGTTCTACATGTGCTTGTTTATATAGTTGGCTGATTACACAATTTAGGTAATATCATCATCCTCATCATCACCACCCCTCTCTCTCTCTCCCCTCTTTTTCTTTTTTTTTTCTTTCTTGCAGTCAACATATACAACTCTCTCTCTCTCTCTCTCTCTCTCTCTCTCTCTTCTTCTTCTTCTTCTTCTTCTTTAATTTCTTTCTTGCAGTCAACATATACAACCCCCCCCTCTCTCTCTCTCTCTTCATTGCATATACAACTCTCTCTCTCTCTCTCGGTCACCATACAGTACAACTCTATCTCACGTACGTCTAATAACATAACTAGTACATAATATTCCGTATTCATTAATACTCCCTCTGGTACCTGCCCTTTCGATCTTAGCCGTGGGGAGAACATCTATGAATCTGCTCGTGATCACGGAGTGATGGAACTACGCACCGGATTCCGTAGATGGAAGCTCAAGGTAGTGACGTTGTGGAATCCAATGGCGACGTGAAGCTCGTGAGTCCGGCAAGGGGTGGTCGTGATGCAGCCAGATGACGGCGTGATGATCGAGCCAGACGAATTAAGTTGACGAGAGATCGAGAAGGCACGTCGGTCATACATCAGCGTCGTCAAGGTGGCCGAGCACGACGGCATCTCTCACAGGTTAGTCGCGGCGTGATCGATCGAGAAGCTCTGGTGGTCGAGCATATGGCGACGACGTGGTCGAGGCTCATGCGCAAGGGCCGGCCGTAGATAAAGATGTGATAGAAGCGCTGCATCTTGCGGTTGGCAGCTACAGCAAAGCACTGCACCTCGGGTACGTACGTCCTTATTAGCATGCATGTGTTGGCGTGTTCCTTCATAGAGTGTAGTCTCTTTCTGTGTTTCTGCCCCTGGCTAGCTAGGGATTTTTTTTTTGAAAGATCCGGTTTCCCGGCTTTGGTTATATTAAGAAAGGAACAACAAAGTTTGTTACAAGCGCAAGGCGCGGTAAAACCCCCGACCTAGCCTAGGCCAAGCCGGGGCTGGAAATCTAAGCTGACTACTCGCTAGCCCGGGCCTGCTAGCTAGGGATGGTGTGTGCATATCTTTCCCTTGTCAAACTTAACTCCTTACTAGTATTATTACTGTCGAGTGTTAAGTAGAAAAAAAGAGTGAAACAATTTTTCTGGGAGACATTCGCTTTACCTAAAAACTTCCGTGCACCGCTGGAGGGCGTTTTTTCCCTTCCTCTCTCTCTCTCTCAATAAAACATTGTAGATGCAGCTCTGCTGCAATGCATGTTCAACACCCCCTTAAAATTTGACACTAGCTAGTACACAAAATATTTTGTGTGACACCCCATGAAGGACCCCGTGGCGGGCACTTGGTTTGCCCGCTACGGTTAATACGCGTGACTTTCCAAGGTGAGCGTTTTTTATTTTCCGTGGTGGAAATGTTTTTCCTGCCACAGTTAGCACATATTAACCATGGCGCGGGCATCCTAATTAATATGTACCGTCACGGTAAATGAATTTCGTAGCTGGCACACTTAAAGTCCCGCCACTGAAAATAATATCCTAGCTCGAGGCCCATTCAAAAGCCCTCTAGCAACTCCCTATTGGGTTCATATATAAACCAGCCCCTGCGCCTGCGCTAAATCGAACTCATTCCCTCTCTCCAAGCCGTCAACCGCCTCTCCACTCCTCTTCCACGACCCACGACGCACGCCTATCTCCCGTCGTGAGCGTGCGACGCGCGCGCCTCCCGTCACCAGCTCTCTCTTCCCCTCCCCGCCCTCCGCCCACGGTTCCCTTTCCTAGCGCCGCCATCTCCCTCCTCTCCAGGCACCGCGGCGAGCATCCATGGTGGCGCGGGGCCACAGCGACGCTATGAAGGGTGGGCCATGGCAGCGTGGATCTCCGACCTAGGAGCGGCGGCGCACCCTCCTCCTCTAGCGGCGGCGGCGCTCTACTCCTGTAGCGGCGGTAGTGGCTCCTTCCCCTTCTTCTCATCGAACGGAGGCGGGAGCATCTGGCCTCCTCCAGGACAAAGGCGGCTCTAGATCCATGACGGTTATGACTCGATCCAGCAGCGGGCCTGTGGGCGTGGCAGCCTCCCCCTTCCTCCCTCTCCCTACGGCGGTGTGACGAGTACGTTGGAGCTGTAGCGGATCGACGACGGCGCTAGAGCCGGCCACACTCGGCGGTGGTGGCAGCAGCAGTGGGCTCGGTGGCCTACCGGGCTTTTTGTTTTTTTTTACCTTAATTAACCTTGGCGGACATATGCTGACCACCTCGGTTATTTTGTGATTTTCCATGACCATGCTTCCATGATGGGCACAGTTGCCCGCCTTGCTAAATGAATTTTGCCCGACACGGAAAAGCTTTTAGGTAGTAGTGCGACTTAACTACTGTTTAGATATACGTACACAGGTGTTATTGTTGCCATTTTTGTAAAAAAAAAGGAAGACTAATAAAAAACGAGGATACAACGGGACGAAGACAGGTGCCGTCGATTGTCACAAGTCACAACACACTACTCCTATATAAGTACCTAGTACTCCAGTGCAGAACAGTGCCAGTCCGTTTCTCTGCCATTGCAAGTCGTCGTCGCACTGTAGATTGACCTGCGACAGAACATGCATGGCGCGGCTCCACGTGAGGCCGGCCAGGTGTTTGTTTGGATACCTCGTCTCAAAGAGGACAGGTCAAAAGGACAATGAGAGTGCAACCATATACACTGGTCCAAGCGGTTCACATCAGTCATCACGATACACCCTCATAAAAAAAACATCAGCCATCACGATCAACCAATCATGGCGACACGGCCCGCATGGAATCTTGTAATTCAAGAAGAGCAGAGCTGACTGACGCTTTCATTCTGCTGGAAGAGTTCATATGTGATCTTGTCTTATATGCCTTGGCGCCATGATTGGGAAAACATAGTTTGAACAGCACTGTAGCTCCGATGCTGGGTGTCCTTCGTGGACGACCACGCTCCCCCTCTTTGCCACTTTTTCCCTGCAACAACTGACTTATTTATCAGATGGTAGTCCACAATGAAGACACATGTGGCCTGTGGCCGGTGGTAGATAATTCTGTGTTTGCCCTGGTGCTTGCTAGCTAGGGATGGTTTGCATATCTTGCCTTTGTCAAACTTAACTCCTTAATTACTAGTATTATTACTATGTCGGAATGTTAAGTAGAAAAGAAAAAAAAAAAGGAGTGAAACAATTTTTCTTGTAGACATTCGCTTTTGTGCGCCTCTGGGGCTGTGTTTTTCCTCTCTATATCTATATATAAAACACTGCAGATGCAGCTCTGCTACATTGCATGTTCAACACCCCTTAAAATTTGACTTAATATAGTATGAGAAATACTAAAATTTATTACGTGCATTAACTACTGTTTAGATATACGTACACAGGTGCTATTTGCCAATTTTTTTTAAAAAAACAGAAGACTGGTAAAAAACGAGAACAGCAGCAGGACGAAGACATGTGCAGTCGATTGTCACAAGTCACAACACTCTAGGATGGAGTAGTGCAGAACAGTACCAATCCGTTTCTCTGCCAATGCAAGTCGTGGGCGTTGTCAAAAAAAAATTGCAAGTCGTGGGCCTTAAGCCGTCGTCGCACTGTAGAGGGACCTACGATGGAACATGCATGGCGGCTCTACGTGAGGCCGGCCAGGGGTGTTTGTTGGATACCTCTCGTCTGGTCGTCCAAGCGGTTCACATCACGATTCATTACCCTCAAAAAGGAAAAACATCAGCCATCACGATCGACCAATCATGGAAAGAATTCATGTGATCACTGGCGTATGCCCGCCTTGGCGCCATGACTGAGACATCGACGTTCGTTTGAACAGGAGCACAGCTCCGAGCCTCCGATCCTGATGACTGTCGTGTCCTTCGTGGACGACACTCCTCCACGCTCCTCCTCTTGCCACTTTTTCCCTGCCAACAACACTGACACTTGGATGTGTTTACGTATCTGGGTACTATGTCCCCTTATTATTTATCAGATGGTGAGAACATTTTACATCCCTTCCCTGTTCGCTGAAGGCCGGTTCTCAAAGTGTGAGCAACGTAGCGTGTGAGAGAGTGCGCAGACAATCCGCATGCATGGCCTGGTCTAGATTATTTCCAGAACATGCATGTCGACACTCGAGCTCGTGCAAAGCGCGCGCTTGGGGTGATTAAGCACAGATAGGTTTACATATGCAGGTTGTCGACGACAGGGCCGGCCCTGTGTTTTTTTAAGCCCGGGGCGAAGCTAAAATCTGGGGCCCTTTGTACATACATATACATGTCATTGCAAGTAGTAGATGTAATATTAACACTTAACTGTGTATGTCGTCAAAGCCATTTTCATAGGTAACAATTTATAAATGTAAAATTACCTTAAAAATTCCCGCTAACATTCCTTGATGCGAAGTCATTGATGATGGTATTAATATCGATCTCATCCAATTGCTTCTCAATGCATAACTGTGTATGTCGTCAAAGCCATTTTCATAGGAAACAATTTATAAATGTAAAATTACCTTAAAAATTCCCGCTAACATTCCTTGATGCGAAGTCATTGATGATGGTATTAATATCGATCTCATCCAATTGCTTCTCAATGCATAATGTTGCCAAACCATTTAGCCTCTCCTGAGACATTGTAGATCTCAAATAATTCTTCAACAATTTTAGTTTTGAGAAGCTTGTTTCAGATGATGCTACAGTCACATGCATAGTAAACAAGATCCGATATGGACACATTAGGATAACAATCAGCTTTTCTAACAAACTCAAATATCTCCATAGCTGTCATTCGTGTGTTTGGCAAAGTGAATTGTAGAACACTTAACTCTGAAAAATTAGATCATTTAACTCTGAATTGTAGAACACTTAACGGATGATGCTCTCGGACGTCCGATGGGATTGACTCCCAACGGACGCTCGCACAAGCCCATCCCCACGCGGCCCACATCGGTACTAAATGCACACCACACTTCCTCCGCAACAGCACCGCCCCGCCTGCTCTTCCTCCTCCACTCCACAAATGCGCTCGCTCTTCCTCCGCATCCTGCGCATGCCCCCACCCCCCAAATGCATGGAATCCGACTGCACCCCACCCTCGTTGGCCCCAGCACCCCCGACCGCAGCGAACTCACACCCCTATTGCTCACCCCCACCAAATGCAACAACAAAAAGGGAAAACATCTCAAAAGCACTACTACAACATTCGAAATCATCTTTTTGAAACAACCAAAAAAACATATGGTAACAATCCAAAAACATGTGTTGCAACAATGGAAATAATGTACTGAAACAAACGAGGGATTGCTTGTTGAAACGAAAAAGGGGTAGTGCGAGATGAAACAAAAAGAAGAAAGACTAATGCAACAAAAAAATGAATATTGTTGCAACAACGAAAATAAGACTATTGCAACAACAAAAACATAAGCACAATGAAACGGAAAGGTTATTAGCACGGAATAAACAAAATAAGACTATTGCAACAAAAACATAAACACAATGCAACAACAAAAACATATCAACAACAGAACAAATTTCAATTATTGTATGTGGTTAAAGGTGGAAGTTGAACATCCATGGATTTTAGCAAATAAACAAATTTTTGGTGGGGAAATGAATTCCTAGTTTTTTTTTTTTTTTTTTTTTTTTGTTAACTAGAGAGGTCATTATTAGCACTAAAATTACTAGCAAGACATTCAAAATGAGAGAAATGATGCTATAAATTAAATACGGAAACCAAGGTTTTTTTTTTTTTTTGAAAAGGTAAAACCAAAGGCATTGAGCAACAGCGACAGCTTTCAACCTACAGCTACAGCTACGGCCACCCTGCCGCACGTACCAGCAGAGTCCACTCACTCCACAGCGGATCCATCCCCAGGCGGAAAGATCCAACAGTGCAAAACATCGTGTGACGGCAGCAGTTAAATCACACGAGTGCAAAAAGTGCAAAAAGAGAGAGAGAGAAAGATACTCTGGCAAGTGGCAAGTGGCAAGTACACCCATCTTTTTTGCTTTTTGATCTTTTTTTGAAAGATTCTCACAGAAACATCCTTTTTGTTTTTCGTCCATAATATGGACCCTTTTCTCGGCGCCATGGGTCACGGCGCCAAGTTATAACGTTTCGGGCGCCACCATCTATGGCGCCGAGGTTCTGGCGTGGGAACCAATTTTAAACGGCGTAGCATCAAAAATTTTACATTTTCCCCCCGGCGCCACAGATCACGGCGCCCGAGCTCGGCGCCATGATCCACGGCACCGAGGGGAAATGAAAAAAATGCATTTTTTTTTCTTCTCTTTTGGCGATTTTCATACAACAACTAGATAATTTCCGAACGTTTTATTGAAATGGTTCTATGGTTCTGCTGGTTAGCGCGCACGTATGTGGTCTAGGAGGCCTGGGTTCGAAACCCGACCGGCCACCTTTTACCTTTATTTTTGGTTTTTCTTTCCCCTTTTTTTTTTTGTTTTTAATAAGCAAAACGTAACAATTGTCGTTACTTTATTAACAATTACAATAATAAATAAATATAATAAATATTACTTTATACACTATTAATTGTAAAGAAAATTTGACAACTGTTTTTTTAAGTATATAGAAAATGTGGAGTACAAGCATGTGTTCTCATACTTATGTTACATCTAATTCTAAATCAATTGCCTTCAAATTTAATAAAATTTCTAAAATATCTTAATACCGTAGGGGTATTATAATTTTCAAAAGAATATTATTGTGATTGCACAATTGTTGTTACATCTTACATTGTTGATTGCTTGTTAAAAACAAAAAAAAAAAAAAAAGACGAATGGTCATATAATTTAGGTGATATATATCATTTAGGTATTATATACAATTTAGGTAATATATAAAAAAAGTATTACCACTCGTTTTTTTTTTTTACATTGCTTGTTAAAAACCAAAAGAAGGGAAACAAAAAACCACCAAAAAACAAAGGAAGAAGAGGCTCTCAGGGGTTTGAACCCAGGTCTCCCAGGCCCAGACTGCACCCGCGCGCCACTAACCAGTGGAACCAAAGCAGCCTTTCAATACAATGCTCGGAAACGTTCAACTTGGCATCTAACGCGCAAAACGAGAAGGAAAAAAAAATAATGCAATTTTTGCATTTTCCCCCTCGACGCCGTAGATCATGGCGCCGAGGGGGAAAATGTAAAATTTTCGATGCCACACCGTTTGAAATTGGTTCCCACGCCGTGAACCTCGGCGCCATAGGTGGTGGCGCCGAGATGTTATAGCTTGGCGCCGTGACCCATGGCGCCGAGAAAAGGGTCCATATTGTTCACGAAAACAAAAAAAAAGGACGTTTTTGTGAGAATCTTTCGAAAAAAGGGTTAAAAAGCAAAAAAGACAGCAAGTACACACAACCACCGTCGCTCTGAGGGCGATCCCAACTTCCCTCCTGTGATCTATCAACGCTTCCCAGCCAGAATCATAGCAGAAACGCTGTGCGTCTCCCCACCTCTACGCCATAGACGAAGTATATACTACTGATTACTCAGGTAGGAACACGGCACGCGGCTTCGGGTCAAGACTTGAAGGAAAACGTACGCGCTGGCGGTGCTGGTCGGGACGCACAGTGTTCTGCTCGGCGGACGCATGCAGCGACGCTGGCCAGCAAGTGGCCATGACCCAACAGGCGCTGAGCATGTCGGATCGGGTAGCCGAGCGCGAACCTGCGTGGCGGCAGCGGTGGTGGCTCGTGCGGACCGGCCGGAGACGGCAGCGGCCTGCCCGAGGCGACGGTATCAACACTGAGCGGACACGTCGGGGACGAGCAGCGGCTTGGCGCGTGCGTGGCAGGTGGGGCAGCTATAGGGGCGAATACATAGATTCAACACAAAGATTTCCATGTATTCGCCACGATGAATCTATAGGGGCAGCACCAACGGCGCGTGCATGCTGGAGGCCCGGGCCGGGCGTTTGCGTTTGCGGTAGGCCGGCAGTGCGGAACGAGAATCTCGGTCGTGGCGAAGCTCTTGACCGGCGAAAGCAGCATGCAAGCTCATCATATATCACCTGACCCTACACTGTCGTCTCGATCAGTCCTCGGCCCGCTATAAATATCCCCGGTCTGCGGCCTCCTGTTCCACGCACACTGCTGGCCTCCTCCTCCTCCTCCTCACTCCTCACACGCGCACTACACTAGCTAGCTCCGGCCTCCTCCTTACTCCTCACACGCGCACTACACTAGCTAGCTCCGGCCTCCTCACACGCCATGGCACCGCCGAACGTCAATCGGTTTTCGGCTGCCTGCGCGTCCTTCTCCCAGCTTCCCTCCCACGAGCGCTATCTGACCACGCTCAAGCTGGTAGGCTGGTCGCTTTTAGCCATGCTGGTCGTAGCGGCTTTAGTGGTGTTAGTGCTTCAGTGCTACCATCAGAGGAGGTATGCAGACCTTGAGTCATCCCAGCTCGCGTCTGCTCACAGTGCTGTGCCTTCGAGGGAGAGGGAGAGGGTCGGAGTCCTGGAGAGGGAGTGCGTGCAGCTCCAGGAGAGGATTGGGGTGCTCGAGACACAGCTCACGGAGGCACAGGAGTTCATCCGGGTTCTGCAGGCCGCTCGTCGTCACGCCTTCCAGCCGGTGCTGCCCCCTGTCGCGGAGCGCGCTGAGTCCTCTCGCGCAGGCGAGCCACGTGGCTGATCGAGATGGACAGTAGCAGGATCGGAGGAGCAGCAGCAGATCAGTTCGTAGTGGTTCTGAGGTTTTAGCTAGTGTGTTCTAGACGCAGGTAGTTGTTGTGTAGGTGCATGTACGTTTTCATTCTCGTAGTCTAGCCTGTGTGTGTGCATTCTGAGTCCCGGGCTGGTGGTCTGTGTGTGCTTTGAGTCCGGCTGGTGGTCTGTGTGTGCTTTGAGTCCTTCTGGTCTGAAGGTTAGCTGTCAGCCATGGTTTGATTTGCAATAATGAATTTCATGATCGGTTGTCTCCATCAGCGTCCCTTCTTCTTGTGTAATAATGAATTCGATCTGCGTCCAAAGTAATTTTTGTTTCTGTGTGCGTGGCTTGGCCACCGCGATCGATGCACTTAGGGCTTAGGTTAAGCCCGCCCGTGGATGAGAGCCGTCGCGCGCGGCTGCCGCCTATCTCTTCCCCGCTACGTACGTGCCCTCGATCTTCCTCCTCCCTGCTTGCTGTATGCTCCAACCCCGCGCCCCCGGTTCGTCGTGCATGCATGTACCCGGCCGGCCTTTTATCATCCTCGTCCTCCTCGATCTGGTGGCTACCACTCCAGGGCCGTGGCCACCGGCGGCGACTGCGTCCCTGTCGGAGACGTGGTGGTGTCCAGGGCCCGGGCCACGGCATCAGCGTGGGCAGCCTCAGCAGGTACCCCGGCGAGGAGGACGTGCGGCGGCTGCGCCTCGCTAACTGCACGCTCGCCGGCACCTCCAACGGCGTGCGGATCAAGACGTGGCCACTGCCGTGTCCGGGCTCGTCTTCGAGGACATTGTCATGAGGAAGATCCGCAACCCCATCAGATTCATCATCGACCAGATGTACTGCCCCTACGCCTCCTGCCTCGAATCGGTCGGCGATGCGATGCAATCAAACTGCTTCATTGCTGGATTTTGGATTCATTCATGCATCGCAAAACGCTCATCGATCTCTCTAGCTATCACCAACGTTTTCGGTCGTCGGCATGCATGCAGGAGCAGCAGCCAAGGTCGCCGTGAAGCTAGCTGTCGTGCAGTGAGGCGAGCCCGTGCCGGGAGCTGGACCCAAGCGTGGAGTGGCCACGCAGTCGCGGTACGCGCACGTCGCCGGCATGCTAGTCCCTCCCTCTTGCATATGAAGGCCAGCGGCTAGTTCGCTGCACCCCAGAGATCGACTGAAAGGGAACTACATTTTGTTTGCTTAGCTGTGAATTGAAATACGGTCGTGTGAAAGAACTGACATCAGTGTTGTTGTACTACTTGTAGGTTAATTCTAATCTAATCTAATTTTGTAAATTCTCTGATGTAAGTTAAGTTAGTTAATGCCTTGAAAATTAGCATACGAAGAAGAAAACTGCTAGCTCTCAGTCACTGAGATGAGATCAGGTCTCCTGACTCTAGGGAATCCAGTGCTTGGCTACGAGTCAATTGTCTACACATGCATGCTCGTGAGAGGAAAAGCTAGTCGATCAGGTTCTGCCTCCTCGAGACACAAGCGCATCATATGTGCCAGTGCCAGTGCCAGGCACCTGATCGAGACCGAGAGTGAGATGACTGAGGCTAGCTAGCTTCAACATTGATGCCGTTGCCGGAGAAGGCTAACTTTGGCCATGCATGTGGGGGATGCCTATGGGTCATGGGGTGCGCGCCCTTGGGTCACAATGTCACATCCTCGATCTATGACCAAGTCATGCATGCCGTATTAAGGTACGTTCTTAGTAATTAGGTAGAAACTCAAAAAAAACTACGTACCACGGCGGACACTACATCACTCATTCTTTAACTTTGTAGTAGGCTGACACTGACTCATCACTCTTTGGTGAAAACACGTGTTTGTTTAGTTTATCTGGAGCTCTGGATCAACATGAAATGCAGACGCCAATACGTTATACAAGCCGATATGTTGGTGTTCTTATAAACCCCACCACAGCTGAAAATTGTTGCTACCCTCCAACGTCCACTACTGACTTTGGATCATGTCATACGAAAATAAAGCGGATGAAACATATTTCTGAGATATGAAACTGACTCTGGATCATTTCTGAGATATGAAATGTACAAAAGATGCAATCCGGCCGGCCGGCCGGGTAGATACACAGAAATAACAGAAAGTGAAAACGGCAAGTAAAACTCACTGATGTGACTATACACAAAAGGTAAAAGGAGTTGATACGATGTGTACAAAAAATTGTACAGTATGAGTGAAGAGCATGTTCAAATAAGCCGTAAAGAAAAGACAAAAACAATAAGACAACCTCTCGAGGACGGATGTCATCTGGGGTGGTATGGTTGGAAGAAGCCGGAATTAGAATTGATGGGGTCAGCTAGCTGCTCCCTCGGACGGCCTTCCGATCTGCCGGAGCGGGCAGGAAGAGGGTGACGCGGACAAAAAGCCGGTAGAAATTATAATCACTCATGGGCACACCAACACATTGTGTTGCTATATTTCAAGTAAACAAATAGTCACTTATTAAAATACAATTATTATTTAAAGCTAATCATGAGCCTGTACTCTCCACCATATAAGTGACTATGTCTAAATGTTTATGGGCTTTGCAATAGAAGAAAAAATCTATTAAGATTGTATTTTAATAAGGTTTTAGTAATACACTATCATACTATTGCTAGCATTAACTTATATTTTGATATCATAGTTACCACAAAATAAATTTTAAATTTTAAAAATGAAAAAAAATATAAATAATATGTACCATTTATATCATCATTCCCCATAAAACGATTTTTTTTCTCTCCCGTTGTAGCACGGGCTTATTTGCTAAAAAATTAAAACCTGAAATTTTAAATTTACACATTCATGTAATATATGCACATGAATATATATTCAATGCAAGTGCATGCTAGCTAGCTAGGGATACCTCACTGTGAACAAAATGGCTTGTACGGTTATATATGCCTATCCATATCCATATTTCTTCATATCTGTGTATTAACTAAATTGTGTAATCAGCCTTTTTTTAACGTAGATTTTTTTGCACCAAAAAAACCATTTTTTAACGTGACTATCAATATATACTTAAATTATTAATATAACTAGCGGAGATGCATGTGTGATATGCACATATGAACAAAAAAACATATCGTTTATAGTTAAGATGTAACAAAAAGGTTTCAGAAATCAATTTGTATATTTGAGTTCACATTTCTTGATTGAATTTACACAACTACATAATTGAACATTTGTGTTGGTTCAAAACCTCCTATTACTGCCGGATTTTGAATGGACACGACTAAATCGGGCTGTGATGGGGGTTGGCATAAGTGTCAATTCTTTGGTTTCAGAAAATCCCAAAATAAGAAACAAAAAAATAGCAATATTTTTTAAATTCAAGGAGCCCCCCCGCCGATCAGTGCTTTTTAAAAGGCACAAGTCACTGCATTTTTCGTGCAGAAATTGCATGGTTCGCGGCCGGTGGGATTCGAACCCATGACCTCCCCACCTTGAGCATTGCCCTCCTCTACGACTACATACCTTTGTTACTTGTGTCTATATTATGGGGTTGTTTGGGAGAGCTCCTCTCTAGGAAATTAGCTCCATCTTCAAGTTTTTTTTCGCCAAACACAGGTGCTAGAGTAGCTCAAGCTCCCGGAAATGGGCTCCATCTCCACCAATTTTCAATTTCGTGGAGCTCCTCAAGAGGTACTCCAACAATATGCAGATACATATGTCCTCATGGAGATGGTAGGAAGTTATCCACCACCGCCATCGGTTACACAAAAAACTATTCTTTCTTTTCTATCTTCCCCATCCAAGTCCGGGAGACCGCGACTACCCATGCCGCTCGGTGCTCCCTGCTTTCCTCCGCTCCACTTCTCCACCGAAACCATAGCGCCGCCGGCGTGTCTCTAGGGCGCGGGGTGGTGGCCAGAGGTGCATCCGTTGGGCATGGAGTGGTGGCTAGCGGTGCTTCCCTTGGGGCGCGGATCTGGCGTGGCGTGGGGGTGTGGCTACTCGGCCGCCCGGCGTGGGCTGAGTATGGCGCGACGAGCGGTGGTGGATGGTGGCTCGAGTGCGAGGTAGGGGGCGTGGGTATGGCGCGTCGCACGGTGGCCTGATGGCTTGGCAGGGCGCGATGGTTGAGCAGGAGTGACACGCGGTTCGGGCGCAGTTGATCGGAGCTCCGGCGTGAGCTAAGCGGAGGAGATGGGGAGGGTCTCGGCCGGTGCGGCTGTATGCCCGCTGGCGCGGTCGTAGGCAAAACAGTCTTTCCACTCCTCCTCCCACCAAATCTGAAGCTGGATCAGATGTTTCGTTACCCAAACAAGTGCTGGCTCTAGGAGCTCCATGGTGGAGAAGATTTCGTTACCCGAGGGTTTCACGTCGTGGCTGCAGTGTCGCCCGAGGCCCTCCGGGATGGGCATGTGAGATGACATTACAGTGGGGGTGGTTGTCACAGTGCTCGGTAAGGCGTGAACAGCACTAAAAGCATGTTCCGGACGAGCTAACGGCGTTATAGAGGGATTTGACTACCGCGGGGTCCCTCTGGCGAGGAATCCCGGGTGTCGGGGCGCGCGGCTTTGTCGGCGCATGCACCCCGCCTTTGTCCTTGTTGTCGCGGCCGGTTCCGACAACGGACGCCGAGGGCCATGCGATCGGGGGGGGGTCCTCAGGCGAGCCGTCTTGATCCTCTCCTCCTGAGGAGGGGATCGGGCGAAGTCGGCCCGATTTCCGTCGTCGTGCGAGGGTCCTCGGCCTAGGACCCCTCGGGGTGGTTTATTCGCCTCGGTTTGTGTGTTGAGGCGGGTTTCACCTTTGATCGAGGTATCGGGGTGTCATTTATTTCGGTACCCGACGGTGAGGCTCCCAACTCTGGGCAACAAAACATATTCGGAGCATCATTTTTATACTTGAAGTCCTCTATTTTGACCTAAATTGCCTCCCTGTTCAACCGGTATCTAAAGATCCAGGATGACAGTAGGGCAAGATTCAAACTTCTTAAATCAGGCACCCCCATACCACCCATCTCTTTCTTTTGAGCCACTAATTGCCAGTTTGCAAGGTGGTACCTATGTTTTTCTTCGGAATTATCACATAAGTGACCCATATGAGTGTTTAACATATCAATTGCCCATCTTGGGAATTTAATAATGGATAAGAATTGATGTTTTCATTAACCCTTTTGAATCCTAATACACACATCTTAATTGCATTTATAAAATTGGGTGTTCACAAAACTACATCGAGTCGAAACCGATAAGCTCACCAATCGTTTATGTTTTTTTTTTTTCAAAATCGGGCCATTCACCCCAATCGTTTATGTCAGCCCCTCATCTAAAAAAAAAAAAACTACTACACGGCGCTGCAAACGGTAAACTTGGTGTGCATCAAGGAAAAGTAACGATGGATCAGTTTATCGGTAAGCCTGACGAGTAGAGTGTGACACGTTCGTGGTGCTCGAGTCGTGTCGAGGCCCAAGCAGGGCAGTTCGTTCGAGTTAGCTGCAGAGGGGGACCGCGAGTCGTCGGAAAGTCGTGGTGGCAACTGGAGTGGGGCTTAAGCGGGCCTAGCCAATAAAGCAAGAGGTGGGCTCTATTTGGTCCTAATGGGCCCATTAGTTTCTTCCGATGGATCTGGGCTTCGTCACGATTGCCAGTTAACCACTTCCTCTCATTTCCCAATCTCCAAAAGAAAAAAAAAAAAGCTACTTTGGCTAATTTTCTCTCTCAATCAAAACGAAAGAATGGAGTTTCCCTTGGCAGGGCCATGGACGAAGCAGGCAACGGGCTCAGTTCTGTTCACCATGCCTTTGCTTTGATTTACCAACCAACCGGTTTGCTCAAAAAAAAAAAAAAAAAAAAACCAACCGGTTGGCCGTAGTAGTGGCCGTGCTGGCTGTAAAGTCTGCAGCCCGCATACGCATTCGCATGGCCCATCCAGCCGTTCGAATCGTCGCCGTCCGTCGGCCACGAACGAACCGTGGTCGTGGTGGCTGCCTGCACCTCCGACATGCCACGCGCCGCGCAGCGTGCGCCGCCCAACCCGAGCCAGGGACCGTCGTCGTCGCCTCAGTAGCTTGAAATTCAGAGTCTTATGGAAATCTCAACTGAAATCTGAAAGCCCTATGGACGGACATACGACTCCCTTTGTTCATACATTTTCGATACACACGGGCACACGGCATGAGAGTAATGCGGCAGGGTCGTTGCTAGGGGTAGGGGGGCACCACACCAGAGCATAGATCTCGATCTGATGACCTGCCAAATGCCAATAGCTACCGTGAGATCTGGGATGCGATGTACTATGCTGAAGTGGACTTGGGATGGTTATGAGGTAATGGGTCTCTCTACGGGAGCCTGATTGATTGATTACACCGGCATATCAGCAAATGTGATATGGTTATGAGGTAATGGGTCTCTCTGCGGGAGCTACACCGGCATATCAGCAAATTCAATAATGTTTTTTTTTACGAAAAACATGTCATAAATTACAAAGTTCATAGCAGACTCGATGTGACATCTGCTTTATCGCCAAAAAAAAAAAAGATGTGACATCTGCTTGAGTGATCTACAATGGTACGGTGGAATTCAAAGACTCCTCGGAATCCTAATTGATTTTTTAAACCTCTTCTGGCTAGCAAGTGAGCCATTATATTCATGGACCTGTCGATTTTGATGATGTGGACTTCTCAGAATTTATAAACCGTTGAGTAAACGGTTTGATTCTCCAATCAGGGGATCTTCTAGATCAGGGCCTGTGACGAATTTCATTAGAATTTGATTGTTTATGCAAAATGTCACTTCGCGTCTTCGCCTAGATACACCTTGGAAACTATTTCCCACAGACCACTGTAGGTTTATGTTGCCTAGTATAGGTTTCTCTTTCCTGCCCCCATCTGGACCAGCGAGAGGCCCACACGATCCCTGCAGACCCCGGTCTTCATGTGCCAAGACAAAGGCCATGCACCGGCCAATGGGCAACTGGCAACATCTTCTTTCACAAGTCCAACATATAGATGTACAACGGGCTGTGCGGCCGGGCAATAGGTCCCCGTCCGATCGGGCCATGCCTCTACTGTGCTCGGGCCACGCCCTCGGCCCATGGCCCGGTCCGTGGGCCATTTTACCAGCCACCGTGCCGCCCCGCCGCCGCCGGCAGAGGGAGGGAAGGCGGAAGGGAAGAATCGGCGGGCGAGCAAATGGGTCACATGAGAAATCTAATCGGGACAAAAATGGCAAATGGATTAAGGCGTGGGGGGCTTATGTAGCAGGCTCAACCGTAACCAACAGTGCGGTTGGCGTGAAACCGGAGGGCTCGTGGTCGGTGGTCCGGCGCCAAAGTTTCACCCTGGATTTGGCAGTCGCCATGCAGCAATTTCAGTCCCAAGATGGCGGCATTGAAAGGGCACCCGCTACTTCATCCGACTTTCTAAGAAATATATAAATTACGATTTTCATCAGCACTGAGCTTTTGCGCCGGTCACCTCAAAACCATACACATGTTAGATGAAGGCCGGGATCTACAAATCTCAATGTATGATTTGTTGAGCTGAAAACGGCGTATTTGATGAGTTTAGAATTCAAACGAGAGATTCACATCTAGTGCGCGGTCAAAGAACCCCAACTCCTGTTCTCTGCTCGGTTAAGAACGTGTGCTTTATTTTTGTATCCTCTCCATCCCATCTAGAATCCCAAATGTCGACACTTCTTGATTAAAATTCATGGGGGAGGAATTCACGCCCGACATAACCACTGATTTATGTACACAAAATGAGCAGAACCCACTTATGACGTTACGTACTTGGTGGAATTCTCCACTTCACCATAATAGAAGTGTTCTTCGAGGGAATGATTTGTCGGGAGGAGATGGCTCACCGGCGGCAGGCGGCCTGTCGGCAGCACCACCTTCTTGGGCGGTGGCATCTTTGGCTGTAGAGGGACAGAAACCCAAGAGCCTCGCTAAACCTCAACTCATCGGAGGACTGCCTCCATTGTTCCGAGGCCGTCCTAACGCCGGCCGTCGAGGATTCGGGGGAGCGGAGGGAGGAGAGTGGTGGGGGGCGGCCAGCCGCCGGCGACCAGCGCCACCGCCCTCGTGCGGGCGCTGATCGCCGTGCGGAGGCCCGGGAGCGTGGAGCTAGGGGTGGAGCCGGCGGAGGCGACCGCGACCCACGCACGGCGGGGAGCCCCGACATCTCGACTCTCAATCTTGCGGCCGCTTTGCCTCCTAAAAAAACAGGCATTTGTCGGGCCGTCACGGCCGCCTTCCCAACGAAATCTGAAAGCCCTATGGACGGACGGGACCAATACGTGGGCCCATGGCTGGTCCGACGATCGGGTCGTCGCCCCGTGGCCCTCATCCGGGCCAAACTGGGGCGATGTACTATGCTGAAGTGGCCTCGTTATGAGGTAATGGGTCTCCGCTACGGAGCCCACCGGGCCAAATGTACACCTATAGTTCAACATGACTTACGAAAACATGATTGACTCCAACGCTCTCGCATTTCATAAAAAGAAGTTGACAAAGTCAACATGTGATCTGCTTCCTTGATACTCCCTCCGTTTCAAATTGTAGTTCACTTTGGCTTTTCTAGATACATTGATTTTACATTGCACCTAGTTATACACTATGTCTAGATACATAATAAAATCAATGTATCTAGAAAACTCAAAGTGAACTACAATTTGAAACGAGGGAGTAGTTTTCAACACAATTTTCCTCGCACGGATATTAAGGGAAGGGTGCCAATATGTTCAGGGTTTGTTTGATGGGGATATATCGGGTGGAAACCACAGTCTTCGTGAAAACCTGTGCAAACCACGGTAAAAGAAGTCATCTAAATTCACCAAAAAAAAATCACACATAGATGATATGATGATACACAATCTTATAAAATATCTTGTCCAAACTCAACCGTTTGTAAGATATAAAAATAACAAATTTCAAGCATAAAGTTGTCAGGATGACTTTTTGCTTGAAATTTGTTATTTTTATATCTCACCAACGAAGTTGAATTTGGATAAGATATTTTACAATGTTATGTATCATCATATCATCTCATGTGATTTTTTTATGAATTTAGATAACTTTTACCATGGTTTTGCACGAAAGTTTTCACAAGATTGTGGTTTCCACTTGATATGTTCCCTTGTTTGATACCGAACATTTTCCACGCAGACAATTATCGCCTGAAAAGAAAGTGAACAAAATATTGTGTCAATGGTCAACCTAGCTTTATAACAATCATATCGATACAAATAGTAAATGATCAAACATGCAGATCCATGCACACTTTGGTCATGGTGCAAGGAGTTACCTTGTTGTGCAACTTCTCTAAGTGGGGAAAGCACTTCAGTAAGTTAATTGCCACATCCAAATAGAGTTTCACCCCAGAGAAAGATAGAAGATTCACACAACGCTTAGCTACACAGCTCGTGATAAGCATAGAAGAAAAAATAGACCATTTAAAAATGGCTACAGCTCGTGAAATACCATCCTGGCCATTCTTCATCAAAATGCTTGTAAATGTTCAATTACAGTCATTAGAGTGATGATCTAAACAAGATTGATTTCGACTCTTCAGTAAAGGCATATAAATGTAAAATGTTCAATACAGCGTCACTGGGAGTCAGTACATACCGAACATAGCAATGAGTGAGAAAAAAATACAAAGATAAAGCGATAACCCGTTAATCTTCACACAACGCCCTGACCACGTGTCTGAATTTCCATACGTATTTCTGGCCTAGAGAAGCTTTGTAGCACCTGAAAAAACTCCTTGGCTATGCTTTCAGTGACAGAGGCGTCTAAAGTTATCTTCATCCTTTCTAAGTTTGTCGCCCAAATGAACAGCTGCTTCACAAAAGCAACTTCATGTTCAGATCCTCTCAACTGAGTGATTTCCACTTCTTGGAGGCGATTCAGTAATAGGTGCTCCATTTTCCAGTTTTGATGCTCATTGCAGATGCAACCCAGTGGGCATCGTGCCTGGAACAAGGAACACAAAC
This sequence comes from Hyparrhenia diplandra, assembly GCA_015847255.1. Taxonomy (NCBI): domain Eukaryota; kingdom Viridiplantae; phylum Streptophyta; class Magnoliopsida; order Poales; family Poaceae; genus Hyparrhenia; species Hyparrhenia diplandra. Next base: position 54,293 of record JADLZK010012831.1, read on the forward strand.
TTTAACTGTCAAACGGACAGGAAAGTTGAACTATCAGAGTGCAAAATATGCAATCAAACACAACACAAGATTTGCAAACAGATTCCTCCAGGACATTATGTTGAAGCCAACAGGATTGCAGCAATATGATTGTTGTGAGACATGATTATGATGTCAATAACATTCAAGAAGATTATTGCAGCAATATGATTGTTATGAGGAGATATGATTATGACGTCAATAACATTCAAGAAGATTTTCGATAGACCACAGGGTTTAGGTTATCCATTGCAAGTAATTCATTAGCGGCATTTGCAGATTTGCCACTGGTATTTTATTTACCAACACTCAATAATATCTCTTAACTTCTAATTATCAAGATCAAGTGTCCCATGAAACAGCTCAGTTAACTTTCTGCTCACTGTCATATGTCTTTTTTATGAAATGCTACCAAATATTTTGCAACCTAAATAGAAAACCACTCAGGTAAAACCATAACCGTAGCTATATAGCACAGTGTTGTCACAAGTGTTATAGAGAATGCAACTCAATTGTATTGCTATTGCATAACCCCAAAGGGAACAGTTATTGCTACAAATGCAGAAAAATCTGCTATACTAGGGAGTAATCACACAATTATATGCGTATAATATACATAAATACAAACTGGAGATATATGAGCCATAACTTTTGAACAAAATATAAGAATAAACGCCCAGGGGCACTAACAGGTTAGGCCATGGTGATCCATGAATACAAATGCATATTAGATAATACACAAATGAAAGTCTTACGTCCACCACAGGAGGATCAAGCAATGTCAACATCAGCCTTCTTATACCAGAACACATCCTGAGAACATGAAATGCGCTGTCCCCAAAATCATGACGGTTTGCCATCACATTCAGGTGCAAACTTCTGGTGTCTGGGAGCATTGTCATATCTTCCATAACATATTGATAGCCATCTATGTCCTGTGTGTCCATGAGAGGTCACAAAAAAAGTGTCATATATGACAGTTGCAAAGAGCCAACATCATCTCATCTTAAGTAGTTCTAACTTCTAATAAGGTGACCATTGCTATTACCATGTAGAAAATGGTTAATATAACTTATCTGTGATCATGAAAAATAACACTGCATGGCCAGTTCTCTATCGACAAAAATCCTTTTTAGTGCCAAAAAATTTATGTTGCACAAACAGCCAACTAGGCATGCCTGACTTGAAGTGAAGCTCATTTTTTTTTCCTAATTCTAGTAGCAAAGACTTAAATATGTTAATTTTATCTTCCTTGTCCTTGTTATGTTAACTGCATTGATACCACAGGACACTGCTTGCTCGGATTGCATTGACATCAATGCCTTAGTTTTCAAATCCATCCACAGCCACAGGCAAGGAAAACATGCACGCACTGAAAATTCACGCAAGTGGGGAAGTGAACTTACACACGGATAGGTCAGTGTGAGTACAAGATGTTTGATGACCTTGAAATGCCTCAAGAGACTTAAACAAGATTGATTGAGTGTAGAGCTGCCATCCTCATCCCCATAAACAACAAAGAAGAGAGGCCACAGTGATCGAAGCTGTTTCATCTCCTTAAGATGCACAGAGTTTGTATTATACCGATCCATCCACATAAGGCTTGTCAGCTGCGGGGTTGTGATGTTGGCAACCGGTTGGCTCCGATTATAGAAGCAGCGGAAAACCTTCAATTCTTTGAGAACCGGAGCCACAATGCTGAGCTGCCGCAAGCCGCGCAGACGATTGAGCACTATTTCCTGCAGAGAGAATCCGAATGGATGACAAGATTGTCCAGCCCCTGTGTGTCAAGGACGCTGAGCTTCTGCAAGCACGGGCATCGAGGCCAGGAAACGGCGTCGCCCAGCAACCCCGGGCCGTGGAATCGGACAGAAGACATGTATAGCCCGGTGAGCCGAGCGAAGACGCCGGCAGGAGGCACGGCGAGGCCGAGGAACCCTAGGTGAAGCTTGACCTCCGTGGCACGCTCCAGGCAGGGGAGCTCAAAGGCGCCCCTCTGCGCGGCCTCCTCCTCGTCGACTTCCTGGGCGCCCCTCTCCCGCTCAAGAGTATTGCGAAACAAGAGGCAGCCGGAGAGGCGACGCGCGGCGACGGGGAGCCAGGTCGCCACGGATTCGGGGGCCGCGTCCTGGGTCAAGACGGTGAGGTGCAGGAGGGCCGCCTCGTGAGCCTCGAGGGCGCGGCCGATCTGGCGGGGATCTGGGGCGTAGACGAAGGACAGCGCTGGGAGGAGAGCCCAGACGCGGCGCCAGCGGCGGAGAGGACGCTGGTCCGGCCGGCGTCGCAGGTGCCTAGGCGGCAGAGGATGAGTACTAGCATGTCGTCCGGGAGCGCGCTGAGCCGGTCCTCTCCTGCGGCGGCGGCTGAATCGGCATCGCCGGAGGGGAGCCTCGCGCGCTTGGCGGCGCTCGCCGCCGCCGCCGCCGCCGCCGCCACCCAGCTCCATCGGGACGGGAGCAGACTCGCGGGCCTGGCGGCGAAATGCACGGGAAGACACGGCTACTGGGTAGCGGCCCACGGCCCACGGCGCCGGCCTGGCTGATAAGGCCTACAGTGCTGCTTTTGCCACACCCACGTTAGCCACATTTTTGCTCTGCTAAAAAACGTCATAATCGCATTATTATTGCTGTACCACTGATTATTCATTTTGTCCAACAAAAAAACATCAAAACGTCGGTGTCTCAAAAAAAAAAAAAAAAACATCAAAACGTCGGCCCCTTTGGCTCATATGTGTACAACACATGCGAATTTTGCACTCACTGTTATATACTCCCTTTCGTTCCAAATTGTAGTTCACTTTGGCTTTTCTAGATTCATTTGATTTCTTATGTATTCCAGGCATAGTGCATAACTAGGTGCATAGTAAAATCAATGTATGTAAAAAAACTAAAGTGAACTACAATTTAAAACGGAGGGAGTACTTACTATATGAAAATATTTAGCTGCTAGGGATCCAAATAGTCTACCTAAATGACAAGCTATGTTTCGATAAGTTTGGTTGCTTAAGTTTAGTTGAGATGGAGGATCCAAACATCACAACTAAAGTTTATTTGGGAGAACTTTTAGCTGGCTAAAGTTTAGTTTTGAAATTTATATTAAGTTTTAGTCATAGAGACCCAATGAGGATATTAGTGAAAAGCTTAAATAATAACAAAATATTTGTTTTATGATATTTCAACTCAAATTTAAATGATTGGATTTGTATTTGTATTTGTATTCCATTTTGCAACGCCTTCACGTGCTTTTGATATTTCAACTCTCACGTGCAGATTGTAAGTACGACTATTGTAAGCACAATTGATCTTTCGATCTTTTTGTTAATGAATTTTGTAAGTACGTGCACTGTGTGTAGCTGCATGCATGCACGTGTGCGTTATATTATGCAATATAAGACATTTGATGTTTTTGAGCCCAAGTTTAGCCACTCGACTTGTTCAAAATATTTTTGCAAACGTAGTCAAATTTAAGGCATTATTGAATAATTTTATTAATAAACCAAGCCACGATAAAATAAGTGATAATTTGCTGGTCAGACTTTGTGTCAAAAGAGTTAAATATCTTCTAATTTGCTCCCTCCGTCCTATTGAGATTGTCGTTTTGAATTCCGTGTCATGTTGTTTGACTATTTGTCTTATTCAAATTTTTTGTATAATTTTTTTGATAACTTACTTTAACATTAGATATACTTTAATTATAATGTATTTGTTTTATGATTTGTTAAAATAATTTGAATAAAATGAGTGGTCAAACATGAGATTTAAAAGTCAAAAACGATAATCTCAATAGGACGGAAGGAGTAGGATGAATATTATGAATTGCATAATAAGCTAAGCACGATGTTGTTACAGGTCGCCATTCAATCGAGGTCGTTACTAATAAGACAAGTGCTGCCAATAATAATGCTACCAAGATGATAAGATCGTCGATGACGATGCCATATTATTAGATGAGAATAATGACTACACCCTCAGTCTTGGGAAAAATGGGCTACTACTCTCCCGCTCCCCACTCCCGTCCCCCCACCTCTCCACACCACCATATGTCCAACCCCCCCCCCCCCCCCGCCTCCGCCTCTGCGGCGGTCGCTCCCGCCTTCGCTCCTCCGTCCGCCGCGGTCGGTCGCGCCGGCGCCACGGGGAGAGGATCATCTCCACGCTCCTCTGTGGCGCCGCCGCCACCGCCGCGCGGTGAGGATCCTCTCCACGCCCCTCCCATCCCGGCCGCGGGCGTCGGCATCGTCGCTCCCGCTCCCGATCCGCGAAGAAGAAGAACACCAACGACAGCACCAACAAGAGCTCCGAGTGGCAGGCCACAACCACTACAACCCTCCTCGAAGGCCTCCTCCAAAAGACCAGAATGGTCAAATCAACTGGAACAACAATCCCCCTCGGCAACAGAGTATTCTGGGAAGAACAGTCCAGGTGAAGAGTCTAGACCCTTTCTCCCTTTCATTCAATTATTTCTTCAGCTCAGATTTCTCAGATTACCTAATACTTGTTTATTTTTCAGGGATCTACGCATCAGGGGATATACGTAGTAACCGGAAGCTTGTCGTTCCCGCTACGTGTCGTCAATCAAAAGCTACATCAAGAAGAAACGACCAGGACAAAACTACCAGTTTAGAGAAATTTGATGATGGTGACGCGTTGGACAAAACACCATCATTTCGCCGGGTTGGATGTGCTGCCGGCGTCGTTACCTTTGCAACCTTTTTTCCCTTTTTCCTAGTGTAGTTTTGTCTAACTCATTCTTGCAACACATCCTAGGACAACATTGCCTAAGGCAAAGATTGTTTACAACTTATGATAACCATGGTAGTAGAGGGGCTCGTGCCCCTCCCCCCACCACTGAATCCGCCACAGGTTGTGGAGCATGCTGCCGAGCCGCTCTCGTGAGGGGGGGAGGGAGCTGTGTCGTACGTACTCTTTTCGTTCTTATGATTTTGAACAATATCGCAATCTAAATCAGCAGACTTTGTTCTCAACTCAGATAAGGTGGAGAATCACGCTTTTTGTTGCCCTCATAGTCTACATATCAATCTCATTTGGGAGTTTATTGTGATAACCGTTCTCTTTTGTGGCCGCCTGAAAAAGAGAGACTTTGGGGCATCTATAATTTTAGGCGTCATGGCTAGATCAACATAAATTTCAGCTCACCATTCTAGTTTTCTTAATTACTACTAGACGTATGCATTTTTTTTAGAATTAGATAGTACAACGCAGACGCCCACGACGCCTAAGACAGGACGAAAAGCTAGAAGCTCAATAGCTCGCTCGACTTGCTCGGCTCGTTTAGATTTTTCAATGATCTGGACCAACAGTTTAGCTCGAGCCAGCTCACTGGCTCATGAGACTAATGAGCCAAGATTATTAGCCTTAAATTTTTACTAGTTTCTAATAACTTCATGTATTACATTCACTTTACAATTCGTAGATAAGTGGACCTTACTCTATAAAATTCGGAGAACTAAATGAATGTATGGATAATCAATAATAAATTATGGATGCATTATGTATCATGTGAAATATCGACCATAGATGATGTTTGGTGTAGAAATATAATATGCCCGTACATATTATTTATGTTTGATTTATTAAGAGTCAGCTCGAGCTTGTAAAAGAGCCAAGCCGAGACATTCGTCTAGTTCGTTATCTTAACGAGCCAGAACGAGCCGAACCAAACAAGCCGAGCTAACTCATTAAACCAGCTTTATACGCACACGTAGATAAACCCTACCCGTATGAGCACCTCCGAAAGATTGAGCCGACACATCTAGGTTTACGGCAGAATGCGAACATGTTAATACAGGTTGCAGTCTGATCAAGAAAAAAAAGAAGAAGTAATTGGTATGTGAACACGATTTTGTTGTATAGTTTGTGCAAAAAATTTTTCACAAACACGCACATGAGAGCTACGCATCATTATAATTAGAAGAAAAATAGCTAAAACCCCATACAACAATAGACTAATCACTTCGGAATTGATGGCCCTGTTTGGATGCTAGGGTTAGAGTTAGATTGGGTTATTTTTTGCCCAAATAACCCAAAAGTATCCAAACACATGGGTTAGATTGAGTTATTTTGGATCTAACCCACCAAAAAGAAGTAACCCCTCAAGGGGGTGATATTTGGGTTACTTTGGTAGAGCCCACCAACTCAAAGGCACACTAATTTGAAAAAGTGATTGGAAAAGTGTTTCTAACCCTGCGATCCAAACTGTCCATGGGTTAGAGTTACTTGAGGGTTAGAGTTAGAGTTAGAATCTAACTCTAACTCAAGTTTTAGGATCCAAACAGGCCCGATGTTTTTATTAACCTTTTAGAATCCTTATACACACATCTTGCATTTGTTTATTTTAAAATAAAATTGGGTGGTCAGGGCGGGGGTGTTCACAAAAGTACATCGAGTTTGATTATTCGAAACCGATAAGCTCACCAATATATCGTTTATGTCAGCCTCTCATGTAAAAAAACTACTACACGGCTGCTGCAAACGGTAAACTTGGTGTGCATCAAGGAAAAGTAATGATGGAGTTTGAGGGCGATCGAATGGTAAACAGTAAGACTGACTAGTAGAGTGACACGTTCGTGGTGCTCGGGTCTGGTCGTCGGTCCCAATCGAGGCGGTTGGGTCGAGTTTTTTTTTTTTTTTTTTTAGCAGAGTTGGGTCGAGTTAGCTGCAGCTCGGGGATTGGTCCTTGTGGCAACTCGGGCCTAGCCCATAAAGCAAGTGGTGGGCTCTATTTGGTCCTAATGGAACGGCCCTATTAATTCCTTCCGATGGATTTGTGCTTCGTCACGATAGCCAGTTAGCCACCACTTCCTCTCATTTCGCAATCTCCAAAAGTAAAAAAAAAAAAAAAAAAAAAAATTGCTACTGTGGCTAATTTTCTCTCTCACTCAAAACGAAAGAATGGAGTTTCCCTTGGCAGGGCCATGGACGAACACGAGAACCCAAACACAAGCAACGGGCTCAGTTCTGTTCACCATGCCTTTGCTTTGATTTACCAACCAACCGGTTGAACGTAACCCTCTTGCTGGCTGTAAAGTCTGAAGCCCGCATCCGCATTCGCATGGTCCATCCAGCCGATCCGCCGTCCCCGACTCCCCGTCGCCGTCCGTCGGCCACGAACCGTCGTCGTCGTTGGCTGCCTGTGCCCCCGACATGGCACGCGCCGCGCAACGTGCGCCCAACCCAACCCGACCCGAGGGCCGTGCTCGCTTCGGCAGCTGAATTGGAGAATGCGCCTGATGGCATTTGGCGTCAGTCTTTTTATACCATCTCAACTGCAATCTGAAAGGCCTTCGGACATACTTAGGATACGAGTTCCCTTTGTTTGTTCATACATTTTGTATGTACACACGGGCAGTACACGGCATGCGATCGAGTAGCAGGGGGCCACAACAGGAGGGCGCTTTTGAGGTGTTGGCCATCAATGAGGCCATGGACCAGAGCGTAGATCTCGATCTGACCTGCCAAGCTCCAATTGCTATCGTGAGATCTGGTATGCGATAGTATGCTGAAGTGGACTTGAGATGGTTATGGGTCTCTCTTAAAGTCTGATTACACCGGCTGCACTAATCTCTACAGGTTGGATATCATATCAGACAGCAGATGCATACCGCCAGTGGAATGTCATGCTGCTCATGCTGGCTGCTGGCTGCAGCCCTTTCCTGTCCCAGCTGCGCCGAGGCCCACACGATCCCTACATGCTTTCTTCGTTTTTGACTTTTGAACTTTATGTTTCACCATCCGCCTTATTCAAAATATTTACGCAAATCATAAAATAAATTAATCAATATTCAAGTATCTTCATTGATAAAATAAGTCGTACCAAAATAAATTATATTTGTGTAAAAAAATTTAAATAAAGACAAAAGATCGAATAAGATCAAGACGAAATTCGGGGTGACTAACTCAGTGGGAGGGAGGGAGTACGAGTATGCAACGGCCAGAGCCAGAAGCTTCATGCCCATTGCACCTGCCACCTGGCACTGGTACGAGTATCTTCTTTCACGAGATTGACATGACTGTATCCCCGGCCAGTAAGTGGAGGAAGCAACGTGTGATGAGCTCGAGTACACGCACATGCGCAATTCTGGATGGATTCAGGCGGCCGTGTGTTCACATCCTGCTGGAGGCCCACACGATCCCTGTTCCTTTTCTTTTCTTTTTCCCAACACGATCAGCAGGCAGCAAGGCCTCGTTTAGTTGGCTAAAGTTTCTAACTAATTACTCCATTTAGATTTTTAGTTGGCTAAAGTTTCTTTTTTTTCACTCTCCATCACATCACATTAAATACATCAAAAGATATATGTTTGGAGTATAAAATGTAGGTAAAAAAAATAACTAATTATTTTGTTTAGATTTACATTACGAGATGATTCATTCTTTTGGCTAGTTACGTCGTGGTAGGATAATATTTACCACAAACAAAACGAAAGTCTTCTGAAGTCTTCTGGGGAGTTAGGGAAGTTACTTTTGCTAAAATTCCTAACATCTAAACGAGGCCCAGCTTCATGTGCATGCATCGAGCTGCCCTGCCACTGAGCACTGGGCAACTGGCACCGGCATCATGGCATCAATATCTTCTTTCACGAGTTTGACATGACTATGACCACATCTCTCCCTAATCCTGCACTGTAGATGTCATTTTCGCTTTTTCAGAAGTCAAGGTTTTCAAACTACCGGCAATTATATATTAAAATATATAAATATGACTAAAATGCACTCACGGGTACCTAAACTATTTTGTGGGTACCAAATAGGTACTCCAACTTAAAAACGTAATGATTAGGTACTCAAACTATTCTCGTGGGTATCAAATAGGTACTCCAACTTAAAACGTAACAATCAAGTACTCAAACTATTACGTGGGTACCGGATAGGTACTCCAAATCAGAACGTAAATATATATTTCGATTGTCTCAAAATGATACTATAAAATTCTCATAAATATATATTTAGATTGGCTCAAAATGATAATTAGGTTGAGAAGATAAACAATTCAGACAATTTCGCTTCACCAAATTGGCTCAGTTACAATAATGTGTATAGGTTAGCGGCAAAGTAAATAACAACTTAGTTATGCTTTAGTTAGATAAATGTAAAAGAAAAGAAAGGGAAAAGGAATTGAGTACCGGCTATTACGTTTCTGAGTTTGAGTACCTATCTGGTACCCATAGAATAGTTTGAGTACCTGACTGTTACGTTTTTAAGTTAGAGTACCTATCCGGTGCGCCACGAATAGTTTGAGTACCTAATTGTTATGTTTTAAAGTTGGAGTACATATTTGGTACCCACACAATAGTTTAGGTACTCATGGTGCATTTTACTCTATAAATATTTATGCTAAGTAATTAGTATCATTGAAAAGATCTTTAAGTCTAGTTTTTTAATAAATGTATCTGGAGATATAAATGTTGCACATATTTTCTACAAACCTAGTCAAAGTTGATAAAGTTTAACCCAAGACGCATCCCACGCGGCGACGTCTAAAAAGGGACGGAGGGAGTATCGATCTCCAGTTCTTGCAATGCAGAGGGATCGGAGGAGGAGCAACGACATTTTTTTATGCCGGGTTGTGGCGGCTGCCCATCGATCCGAGCCGACCCGCTCGCTCGCACGTGATGAGCTCGAGTACATGCACATGCTCAATTTCTGCATTGAGAAAAAAAAAACACTCCAGCATGGCGTGTTCATCCTTCTCCCAAACAGTTATCCACGCGTAGAGAGATCGAGCACCTTTTTCAGATCCGATCCGACCGTGCACGTGTGCACGCACGGTGGAGTGTGCTCTATCTCCTGCTGGTACCTCGCCGCATGATCATTGTTCTTGGATTCCAGCAAATCTCGCCATCATCGCCCAAGCCGCCGTTGCTTCATGAATCATGATCAGGAGGCACCACATCTGCTAATCCTGCATGCGAGCCAAGACAGTCTCACTTGAGCAATCCGCCAATCCGGGTGCTGCCAAATTTCAGCGGAGGCACACGGACGAATGGATGGATCCAAGGCAGCTAGCTTCTGGTTTTGGCCTCAATCTTGCTCTGCCGGTGCCGGTCCTCTGCCTGCCCGCTTGCTTGCTACACCTGCGAGCATCGAGCAATGAGCCAGGAAGAATCCAATGAGAAAGCAACAATCTGCGCTGCATGTACAGACACAAGCTAGATGCGGATTCTCCGGTCTTTACGTCCGACAAAGTACAAGCATTATGCACACTGATGATGAATTCTGAAGAGGCGATAGCTGAGCATTTCAGGAGAAGATACAGCATAAACACTAGTAACAAATCCCCCAGCCAGCCGACCCAGCTCCGCCTCCACGCAGGCGGAACCCTAACCCGCGCCGCCGCCTCCCTTCCCCACCTACTCTTCGCCGTGCCGCCGTCGGAGCAGGCAGCCGGCTAGGCCAGCGCTCCCTGCCATGATGGCGCGCGGGGCCACGGTTTTTGGTGGTGTGGCGGCGCAGGAAGTCGCGATTCGAGAGGCGACTCGCCGGCTGCGTGGGGCACACGGCGAAGTCATCACTCATGATCGCGGCGCGCGGCCGGGGCCGGGGCGGGTGCGACGGCGAGGATGGAGGGGTTCTCCGATCGGGCGGCGCCCGGTTGTCTGGCGATGGCGATGGCGACGCGGTCGCCCGATCTACCGTCGTCGTGACCGCGGCCTCTTCGCCAGAGATCGGGTAGGCGCAAGGCGGTTCGTTGGTGGCGGGTTTCGTCGTTCCCCGTCGCCCCTTGCGGCGGCGGTTGGGGGCGGGATCCCCGGACGGCGCAGCGGCGAGGATGGAAGGGTTCTCCGTCGAGACGGCGCCGGATGTGCGGCGGCGGTGGTGAGCGGCGTGGTCGCCGATCTACCGTCGTTCGTGGATCGCGGCGGCATCGACCAGAGACCGGGCATGCGCAAGGTGGATCGATGGTGGCGGGCTTTGTTGTCCCTCGTGGTCGACGTGGTTGGCGGTGGTGCATCGACGGAGGTTGGCCGACCGGGTCGTCTAGGCGCCGGGTCTGTTTCATGGCACTTAGCGGGTGGCTTCAAGTTGTACCGCCTGCGGTGGTGGCAACGGGCTAGGCGGCATCAACGGTGGCCAAATCAAGACAGTAGGCGACGGGGGGGTATCCGTCGGCGGCGCCGGATCGTTGGCGTAATGGTATGGCTTTTGGTCCGGCGCCTGGCAATGCTACCTTGTTTCGACGACGGTGGACGCTGCGGGTGCCACATTCCTCGTTGGAGGCGTTGTCTCTTTCGGGATGATCTCTCGGTGAAAACCCTACACCCGTCCTTTGGTGGGCGATGATGGCGTCGTCGTATGCCATTTTCTTATTGAAGACGTCGTTTTTGGAAGATCCCTTAGTTTGTCGGCTATGGTGCCGACATCTTGGTGGTTCGCTGGTGCATATACCTGGTGCTTCATGCCGTTGTCAAGATCTCGAGCTCCTCTTTAGAGATGTATTTTTCCGTCAGATTTTTTTCTTTTATTTAGTTGTACCAGTGTGGTCTGGTGACTTTTGTCTTACCTGAAACACTGGTTACCTTTCTTTGTAACTTTTGGCCTGATTCTACCTGTTGGTAGATGAAGCCGGGTATGAAATATATCCTTTATCTAAAAAAAAAAAGCCAGCGAGCATTTCCTTGTTGCTTCATGCAGCGCATCACTTTAGCTCTGAATTCTAATCAGAAGAAAACCAGATATATGGAACTTCAATTTGGAAGCTGTCAACAAACAAATGAATACCGATAATGCACCCGACCAACACGCATGCATATTATACTCCTAATAAGCAAGTCCATCATTGTGTAGGAACATCTGTCTACGCCTTTTACGGAAGATGATCGATCATAATGCGCGCGCTTGCAGAAAATGATGGAATAATCCATACATTCATGGCATGAAAATAAGTTGGCAAATAAAGTAGGCGATAGATTCTTCTATCTCATGCTCCTCTGACCCTACTCTGGTCTCTGGTCGCCCCAACCACCGGACGTAAAGAGAAGCCAGCACAAGTCGGATCCACTAAACATTGCTTTCAAAAGTCAAGTCCTTTTCACCTCCTGATGACGAATTGATTCATAATTCTTCTCAAAAGGGAACTGGTGGTTTTGTTTTTACCTTCAAGAGAAGTTAACTTGAACCTATAAAGTAGTCTAGTGCCTAGATGTATGTATAAAACTATAGGGAATCAGGCCAGACCATTAGAGACTAGTCCTAGGTTTCATGGTTTAATCACTTAAAGAAGCACACGTGACACTGACGTGAGCGTGAAAAAAAAAATGATCTTGCACGGTAAGCATAATCGTTACAGGGACCGACGAACTCAAAGGTGAAAACGATGTCCTGTTGCATTCACCGTACGTTCAAACATCTGAAGCTCCTCGATCTCTCTCTTTTCTGGGAGACACCTGACTAAATGGAGTCCTTGATGTTGTACTACAGTACAGTATATGTGCTACCAACTGAACAACTGTATGAGATGAGGCTTTCAGTGTGTGACAATAGTACGGATGATAGATAGGTGTCTCTCTAATTATTCAAAAAAGATAGGTGTCTCTCTCAGGTTCTCAGCTGAATGAATGTACGAGTACATTGGAAGCCAAGAAAGGGCGGTTCCAGGCTCATGCTCAAGGTTGTCTACCTGCCCTACCTCTGCCTCCAAATTCCTCTGTTTTTGACAACACGGGAGTTCATCAAACATGGACAGTAGGATCAAATTCAGAGTTTGTTCTGACGAACTGAACCTCAAAAAAAGGAGAGGAGAATGAGTTATTATTGCTTGTGAACTCCACCAAGAAACCAACAGTAGACCGATTGAAACATGGCAACCAACTGGATTGAACTTGTACAAGTACAACACACACTCTGACTGCACCATCGATGGCAACGACAATGACGCGATCGATGTTTCTTTTTCCAAAAGGTCAGCATAGAAATGATCGATCGAATGGATGATATTGATTGATATGGGAATAAAGATACTCCAGTTGAGAATTTGCAAATCTCATGCTTTAATTCGCTCTTTGATGATTAGTCCAACAAAACACACATGCTACGTACCCTGACAGGTGACACTCCATAAATCATTGATTGACAACCTACTGTATTTATCCCTAAACAGGTGACACTCCATAAATCATTGATTGATCAATTCATTTGTTGTAGAATACTTTATTTATCAACTACATGTTTACCTGCACAACTTATTCACCAAATCCTTCCTGATAGTGAAGAGAAAGATTCTGTCGTCGTAACGTGTTTTTTTTCTTTTTCAGAAAAGATTTTTTTCGACATCACCAAAAAAGAGTCATGAATCTCAAAAAAAAAAAAAAAGTTACTCTAATTTTTGAACCATACCCCTCCAAGGCTGGATTAAACTGATGAAATCCCAGGACGAAAAGGGCCCAAACACAAAAAGCAAGCAACAGTCGTCACAGCTTTTCTCCTCTCTTTCTTTCCCCACTCCCAACAGTCGTCCAGAAAAACGTTCTGCCAGCCAAATTCAAACGCAGCCCGCTAGCCCGGCCCCACTTCCCGGGCCCACCTGCATACACATGCCTCGGCCGCACGGAACAGTGCCTCGCACGTCGGCGGTTCCCACCCACATCACTGCCCGGTGGGGCCCACTTGATCCTGGCCCCACGTTGCAGTGACCTCTGTGCACAGACACGACGAGTACTCGTACACGACACAGCTGAAGGCTGCGCCGCTCCCCAGCTAAGCGCCTTCGTCCTCCCCGTCCGTCCTCGGCCCTTCGGCTTTTCCTTTCCCCACACCAACTCGCTCGCCGGCTACCCTTCGCGTCCCCTCTCATCTCGCTGTCGGTGGGGCCCGCGGCGCCGTCCTCCCTTCCGCATTTAATCCTCGGCGTCCGTGCTCTCCCTCTCCCTCTCTCTCTCCGCTCACGCCCCGCCCGTGAATCGTGATCTCGCCCGCCGTCTCCCTCTGTCGCACCGCACGCGAGCCCCGTGTGGTGGTGGTGGTGGTGGGAGTGGGCGGCGGCGGGGTGCTAAATGGCGAGCAGCGGGGTGAGGAACGGGTTGGGGGGCCCAGGATGAGCACGAAGCCGGACCGGCAGGGCTTCAGCAGCGCCACGCCCAAGACGGCCTCGGGGAAGCAACGCCTCTCCTCCTCGGCGGCTGGCGGCGGCGGCGCGTACCGGCGGAGCAGCTCGGGCTCGCTCCCCGGGGCGGGCGGCGGTCGTGCGGCATCCGATGGAGGTGGGTCGGTTCGTGGTGGCTCGCTCTTGCTCTGCCTCCTCCTCCCGTCGCCGCTCCCCGGTCGTGCGGAGTGGGAGTGGGATTTGGATTTTTGGCTCTGTGGGGGTTTGGGTGGGTTTCTGGGATTCGGGGCTGCTCTGATCTGCATTTCGGCAACTTGGCATGCTTCGCTAGTCGCTACTGCTTCAATCAACTCACGCGATTTGTGGGGGATTTTTTACTATTTTCATTCACTTGATTAAATTTAGCTGTGGATCGCTAGTAGTAGTACCATTTTGGTTGCAATAATGTTGTGCCGTATCGCGATCGGACTGTCGAATTCATTCAGATTTTGGGCTTGCTAGTTGAGCGATTGCTTGTGTTGGTGCTAGTACGTAACGTATATCCACTCCAGAGCAATGGCACCATTTCGGAACTGACCTTGTGCGTTTCACTAGGTGAATGTCGCTGTTCAGCTACCGCTTGATTTTTTTTTTCTTCCAGAATGGAATGGCAGTTTGGTTGACTCGGGAGGGAATGATATTGTTTTTTCATATCTTTGTTTTGTTGCATACATGTCGGGATGACCACGAGCTCCCGGCACCCCACAACGACCAACCATCTATCTCACTTTAAGCTGCAAAACTGGTACAGATGTTGAGAATAATGAAGAGCCACAATTGGACTTTAAACTGCAATAGTTTTAACTCCATGCTGTGCGCAACTACTTCCTAATATGATGGTTCCAAATATTTCAGGATTTAATTGTTGGTTGGCACTATGTGTAACTAATGTTCAAGTTATAAAGAACTCTCTGTTCTTGTCTTGCTTTCAGGCAATTTTGATTTGATCGAGTATCTATATTTTTGGTCAACTGAAGAATCTATTCCTCCCTGGTCCTTGCAGTTTCTAGTAGAGTAAGGGTTGCTGTAAGGCTTCGGCCTAGGAATGCAGACGAGTTGGCGGCAGATGCAGATTTTGGTGATTGTGTTGAGCTTCAGCCAGAGGTGCAGCTTGGTTTCTCTTTAGCATGCTGTGACAATTTTTTTTGTTGTCTAACCTGATGGAAATTTGTTATGAAGCTCAAAAGGTTAAAGCTTCGTAAAAATAATTGGGAGTCAGAAACATACGAATTCGATGAAGTGCTCACAGAGTTTTCTTCACAAAAGCGAGTGTATGAAGTTGTTGCGAAACCAGTTGTGGAGGTATATGAATCTCAAGCTTTTATCGCAACTTTTGGAGTTAGTTATTTTGACCTTTCTGTTTTCTTTTTCTCATTTCAAGGTAGCCATAATAGGTTATATGATTCATTCACTGAATATTACATATGATGTAGTGACATGACTTTTGCGTATTGAATGCTGCTGCCTGCTGATCTTTTTAATGTCCCTTTTTCCCCCTTTTTGTGAGCATGCATGGTAATGCAAATTGCTTCATGATAATGTTAATTGCCTAGATTTTGTTTTGAAAGTGCAACATCTTTTATAGCTTACACTCGATCTATTCGTTTTTTTTGTCGGCGTATTAGGATTTTAAAGTCTTTAGAGGTACACTTTGACCATCAGTTTTTCTTACAATATATCATGGGTTGCTACAAAAATATTAAGCATGCATATAATTTCACCAGCTGTTGGTCAACATTTTATGAAGTTTGACCTTTTAAAATCCTAATACATGGATGGAGTAGTTGACAAGAAAGGACAAAGCAACCGTTCAGCCCCTTTAATATTTTCTTCTGGGCTTCTGGCTATTACTTATAGTTGATTACTTTTATGTGTTACTTCCTTTGCAATGTCTATACCAATGTATTCTCTGTGTTATGCAGAGTGTTATGGAGGGATATAATGGTACAGTTATGGCATATGGCCAGACTGGTACTGGGAAAACTTTTACACTGGGAAGACTTGGTGATGAGGACACTTCTGCTAGGGGAATCATGGTTCGTGCAATGGAAGATATTCTAGCAGACATAACACCTGGGACTGACTCTGTCTCAGTATCATATCTTCAGGTTTGTGATGGTGGCCTTTTGTTGTTGTGGTTGTATCTATTAATCTAGTTCCATTGGGATGTTGTAACAATGTATACTGGATGGTTATTACAGTTATACATGGAAATGATACAAGATCTCCTTGATCCTGTAAATGATAATATAGCCATTGTAGAAGACCCAAGGACTGGGGATGTTTCATTGCCTGGAGCCACAGTAGTTGAAGTTAGAGATCAAAAAAGCTTTGTGGACCTTCTAAGGGTGGGTGAGGCTCATCGTGTTGCCGCAAATACAAAGTTAAACACAGAATCATCACGAAGTCATGCGATCCTCATGGTATGCTTATGTTTCTTGAGTTTGTTTACCTATCTGTACACCTTTACGACTATAGTATTTCTGGTAAATGATATCGTGAAATGAAATCCTTTATGAAGGTGAATGTCAGGAGGTCTGTAAAAGGTAGAACTGAAATGGATGTCAGCATTTCTGGTGAAAATGGGCATTCATCGTCCATGATGGGGTCTTTGAGACCGCCTATTGTTAGGAAAAGTAAGCTTGTAGTTGTTGACTTGGCTGGATCCGAGCGCATAGACAAGTCAGGTGAGTCTTCTTTTCTCAATGGTATACACTTGTTCTGACCTTTCAGGTGTATGGCCACGTAATGGTCTCTTGTAATAGGCAACTGTATAATTTTGTGACTTAATATTTGCAGGAAGTGAGGGTCATACGTTAGAAGAGGCAAAGTCTATCAACTTGTCCTTAACTTCTCTGGGAAAATGCATCAATGCACTTGCTGAAAGCAGTCCTCATGTACCTGTTCGTGATTCTAAGCTTACAAGATTGCTTAAAGATTCATTTGGAGGTAAGATGTGCTATGCTCTTTATACTTCTTTTACAATAATAATAAGATGATTATCGCATGTGTGGCTCCAGAAAGAATCAATGTGCTATACTTAATGATCAATTCTAAAGGCACTGTTCCATTTTTCTTCATGTTTATTCTAAAAGAGCAATTAAACCTGCAAAGTAAGTTAAAAAAAATTGTGCACCCTAAATTTACCTTCAATGTTTACCTCATTGGAACAATTGTCATTGTTGCATATGAATAGCCACACAATAATGCAAGTTCACTTTAGTATCAGCGTACTGAAATGCAGGCATGAGTTCTCACTTTAGTACCAGACTAAAAAAGGTCTCAATTCCTATCATCATTGCGGGAGCTTGGTCTGGAATCATCATAATCGCTGTGTGTTTGATTTCAACCAAGCCTAAATAGTGATCTGGTTTCGGTAAAAGATGAGTTTCTCCTGTGGAGTTTGGCTGGAGCTCGGGGATTATCCAATCACCTTACTCAAGAGCCAGCCAATGCGTGAGTTCTTCTAGTGGTCTTGGGCCAAGTTTGTGAACTGAGAGAGGTACAACATTAGATGTAAATGGGTGTGTGTATGTGTGTGGCTGTATGGGGTTTCTAAACCCACTCCTTTTTTTCTTCTTAATATAATGATACACAGATCTCTTGCGTGTTCGAGAAAAAAAAATGTAGGCATGAGTTCTTGTCACAGTACCCCAAAAATTAATTTCCAGTTTTCCCAAAAGAAAAAGGTTAGAAACTAGAAAGGAGGTATTTGTTAATGATTCGACCTTTTCAACCATTTATTTGTGCAGTACATCATAATTTGTAAATTATCATACACTAGTCAGGAGTGAATGGATGTGATGCAGAAAAGGACTACTGTGAAACAGTGAAAGTACTTCATTCTTTTTTTTCAGAAAAGTACTCATCCTACTATTCTGTACCAAAAAGAATCTTGTAATAACATTTGGAAAGAACATATACACACCTTTTGATTGGTATTCTCCTGAAATTGGAAGATGGAATGAGGTGTTGTGGAATTTTATACAGTAAAAATGACATTATGGCATTGACATTTCCACAAAATGTTGCCCGTCACTTTTATTTGCTCTAATCAAGGTCAACCTGGTGTTAAATCTCATAGGTACTGCAAGAACATCATTGGTAGTGACAATTGGTCCATCTCCAAGACATCGGGGGAAACTACCAGTACAATAATGTTTGGCCAAAGGGTACATTCTCTGCCTCATTTTGATGGTTTTATAGTCTTTCATCTTCAAGTTGTGAATTAGTTACGATTTCTAGTTTTGCAGAATAGGTGAATAGTTGCAAGTTTTTCATCAATTGGGTGATTAATATTTTATTTGTGTTATGTCTAGGCAATGAAAGTTGAGAACATGGTGAAATTGAAGGAAGAATTCGATTACAAGAGCTTATGTAGGAGACTTGATATTGAGTTGGATAAATTGATTGCAGAAAATGAAAGGCAAAAGAAATATTTTGATGATGAAATTGAGAGAATAAGAGCTGAAGCTCAATGCCGCATTGCTGAGGCTAAAAGAGAATACAAAATCACATTGGAGGTTTGTTTACCGTTATCATATTCTACTATACCTTATATTTTTGTGTTGACTAATTAGCCTCTCACTTTTTCCTTGGATGTTGATGTCACTTTTGTCTATAAAATTTGCTGTCCACAAGCTAATATAATTTGTGATCCAAACTGAATTTTATTTAGATAGGCAACTCTGTATGTTTATGATCAATATGGGTCTATGCGTCTAAGGGAAACCTATTATTTCCTCACAAAAACAAGTCAAAAGAAAAAAAAGAATAGGAAGAGTGTCTGTATGTTTTTATATCCTTTTGTTCAGCTGCAATACTGGTTGCTTAGCTTGCCATTTGTTGTTTTCAAGTGAACTATGTTAATATGTGAAGCTTCAGATGTTTCTGTGTTAATCTCACACTTTGCTTGCATATACTTATATTCTAATCCAAATTGGATAGTAAGTATATCTCTTCAGTTTAGAGCTCCCTAAATTAATAGCTCTATCTAACGTGCTTGATTTATGCTATATTTATCAGTTATCAATGTTCCTCCATGCAGAATGAGAAAATGAAGTATCACCAAGAATACTTAGACTCAATAAGAATAATGGAGGAGAAGTGGAAAGTACATCAACAATCACCCAAGAAACAAGTACACACCTAATTGAGCTTTACAAATTAGTGAATCTCATGCTATCTGGGAAATTCTAAATGTGATTTCTTTCTCCTTCCACATTGTAGAATAAAGAGTCTACATCCAATGATACAGGAGAAGTGCATAACTTACTGCAGAATGAGAAAATGCTACGTCAATCGGCTGAAGATGAGGCCAGTGACCTTAAGAATCAAGTGTCACACTGGAAAAAGCTTGAGGTTTTGTTAGCTTAAAACCTTTTCTTTTCCTGTCAAATTATTGCCTCATTGTCCTGATAGCAAAGTGGCTTCCCTTCCTCATCTTGTAGGCTACAGCTACATCTGAGGTAGTAAAACTCCGGAAAATGCTAGACGCTGAAGCTAGCCAAAAAGAGAAACTTGAAGAAGAAATAGATGTTTTGAGGAGTCAGTTATTGCAGATTAGTATGGAAGCCGATGAGGTAGTTTTTCCTATCAATCTATCATTGTCATGGATTTTGTTTTCCTGGGGGGAGTTGCTACACTAAGTGCCTGGCATAATCGGTCTTTTTTCTCTTCATTCTGATTTGGTCACATCAGACAAGGAGGAGTCTTGATAAAGGAGATGGGCCAGGAAAAATATTTCCTGGTTTAGATTCATTGGTGTCTCAGACTCGAGGTTCGCAACCCAGAGAGCAGAATAATGGACCCGAAGCAACCAGTTGCCAAACTCTTTGAACAAGGTATTTATTCCTTATGTATTCTTTCACAGTTTCTACTTGATCTGCCTATTTTATGTAGCTCTGTAAGCAATCTCCAAAAGTAAAAACAAACTAATTGTTAGGCTTAAGAGTTAATCTAAGTGATTGCCGAACTCCTTAGATACAATAAATGGTGTGCAAAAAGGATTTATTGTGCTACCAATTTCAATTTTCTCACAAACTAAAATACTACCTGTCCATCTGTGCTCTACTTCTTGTAGTGTATTTGATTGCAAAAGATACTTGTGCAGATGATGATGAGTCAATTTTCTCGAAGGTGAAAATATGACCCATTTCACTGTGGTACCTTTTTTTTAATGAATTTGGATGTAGACACGAAAATGATAAAAATATGAAATACGAGGAATGGTAAGATCACTGGGTTTAAGATGACATCTTGAAAATGTCACATGATAGACTTAAGATAGAATTTTGTGAAGCACCTTGTCCCTTGTTTGCAGTGTTACCATCCCAACTATTAATATCAAAAGTTCAAAACATATGGTGCTTAAAATTTCCTCACTTTATTTCAGTTGGGTTACAAAAGATATTGTCATTGCTTGAATCTGAAGAACCTGATGTCCGTGTTCACGCAGTGAAAGTTGTTGCAAATCTGGCAGCTGAAGGTGAGTGCTACTTGTTCATAATTCTTTTGTTTGTCCATGCAGTTGCTATCTGAGCATGTTGTTTCCGGCCACAGGCATAACTTTTAGCAGCACCCAGCCGCTTCTTTCTATGTGTAAAGTCTGTGTTTTATATCCTATGCATGCATATAAGTTTATGACTATTTTGGGTTGGACGCATACCAATGAAGCATTATTATTCCTGACATATATGTAGCAAAACAACATTTCTCTATATGCATGCAATGAACTCCTCACTCCTGAATTTTAAAGTTTTACGTTGAAGCATACTGCTGTAGTAGTTATGCACAAATGCCCCACAAATATTCTTAGCTACATATGGGGTACTTGATTTTACTTGACGGGCTGATAGCATTGTGTCTTTAAAGGTATTTCATATCATCAATTAACTACCCTCAACCTTGTGTACTTCAGAGGCAAATCAGGAAAAGATTGTAGAAGCAGGTGGCCTCACTTCCCTCCTTATGCTACTTAGGAGCTCTGAAGATGAGACAATTCGTAGGGTAGCAGCAGGAGCAATTGCTAATCTTGCAATGAATGGTCAGTGTGCCAGTTTTGTAATTCATGACAGCATCTGATAGTGAGCTTCTCTCAGTGGTTAGAAATTGGTCTCATTATCTTTTTATAATAATTTATATGCAGAAACAAATCAAGATCTTATCATGGATCAAGGAGGTGTAACCTTGTTGTCTATGACAGCATCTGATGCAGAGGATCCACAAACTCTTAGAATGGTGGCTGGAGCAATAGCTAACCTCTGTGGAAATGGTAACTCTGATATTTTGCTTGTTATGCTAGAGTTTGGTCTACTGCAAGACAGCAATGCACTGAATGATATACATCAGAAATCTAATACTTTGGATGAACCAATTATAGGTTGTGGCTGCTGCCTATATAAACATCTAGATTCCTTCTTTTCATGCTAACAGAAAATATATATACGAGTCTTGATTTTTAAAGTTCAATTAGATCGACAGAACTTGTGAATCTTGCAGGCGATTGGCCAAATTGTAGGCCCCAGCATTATTTTAGCCAACCCTAGAGAGTATATATATGAACATAACTGCATAAGATGAATTAGATGATCATCTTCTATCCATGAGCTTATATCCAAAAACTAAGCTTGGGAGTGAAAGGCTTTGTTGTTGTTGTTGCTGTTGCTGCTGTTTTATCCAAAAACTAACCTTTTGTTTATATGCAGACAAACTGCAAACACGGTTGCGGGGAGAAGGTGGAATTAAAGCATTGCTTGGGATGGTTAGGTGTGGGCACCCTGATGTCCTTGCTCAAGTTGCACGTGGCATTGCAAATTTTGCAAAATGTGAATCTAGAGCTGCTACTCAAGGTATTTATGTTATACTGTGTGGTTGTTTTCCTTATTAGGGTGATTGCATGCAGTTTGGTTTGAACAGGGAGCCGGCAGAATACAAATTTTAGCATTTGTGACATATTTTCTAGTATATAACTCATTAGAAGTGTTTTATAAGATGAACTTATCATTTATCAATACACAACTAAACTGGCCTGAAAAAAAGCACAAGTTAAACTCTGAATTTCCTGTGTGCTAATTTCATTATTTGAATTCTTGATGTGAAATTTTAAGAATGGCATGCCTTTTCATGTTTGATATAGTTTAGATGGATCCTTAAAGCAGTCCAATGCACTTGTGTTGATATAAGTGGCCTTTTGCTCCTTTTTCCAGGAAATAAGGTGGGAAAATCACTATTAATCGATGATGGGTCGCTTCCCTGGATTGTTAAAAATGCTAATAATGAAGCTGCCCCAATTAGGCGGCACATTGAGCTTGCACTGTGTCATTTGGCACAACATGGTATCCTTCTCATCATCCATCCTTTTATTGCGCGTGCACACACAATACTATATGCCTAAGTTTGATTTTTTTTTTCTTTTTCGCAGAAGTAAATGCAAAAGACATTATCAATGAAGGTGCCCTATGGGAACTTGTTCGGATTTCAAGGGATTGTTCTCGAGAAGATATAAGGAAATTGGCATATCGGACAGTGACATCCAGTCCCACTCTTCAAGCAGAGATAAGGAGATTGGGAATAAAGATGTGATAACAAAACAAAGTGCAGCTGGGGCTCACAGAAGTTCCATTTCTCGTGCATATATAGAGGTGCCCATTGCTCTGAGTGCTGGTAATCAAGCACATCTTCCCTTGATTTACCTGATTTTGGCAGGCATACATGGGCAGGCACCGCACTGACTAATCAGAAGAGGCGATGGCCATTGCACCAACTTTCTCCTCGAGAGTTCATTTTTCTTTGTTTTGAGGGGGCAGTTGAAAATCTGGACAGAACTAGTAATTCATTTATTTGTAATATTCCTAGCATAGCAGATGTTACCTACCCAATGCAGCGTTTGTAAAGTTTTTGCTGTAAAAATATCAAGGCCAAAAAGAGTGCTTTCGCAGTTTGAAGTATACCTGTATTCGCTGACCCCTAGAATGTTTAACTTTATTATTTATATACTGCATATGAGTCATATTTGCGAACTGTAATTTTATTTATTTCTTAAGCGTTGATACTGCCATTTTATCCCCCATATCTGCTCTCAGATTAAATTAGTTTCATATTTGTTCTGAGTTAACAAATTTCCTATGACTTTTCTAAGGTTAAACATTTTTTATTTAATACATGTTTTTTATAAAATATTTTTTTGAAAAAAATATATTTCTACAACTTTTGATAAAGTCATGTAACTTTCTCGTGGCTGATATGGTGTCACGTAGGACGACAAACGTGGCGCCACGTCATCTATTTTTTTTTTGTTTTTGGTGACTTTACGTTATCTAAAACTTAAACTGTTTGCGAAATCTCTGATGGAGGTAAATTAGACGGTTAAAAATCTTTTTTTTTCCCGTTGAGAGATAAATTGAAATAGGTATATCGACTTTTGCGGAAAAAAAAAAGGACTTTTCCTTCCCACATGCTTAGATATCTCTAAAACGGCTACTTCCCTCCGTCCCACCGACTTTGTCACCCCGGATTCCGTCGCCATCTTATTCGATCTTCGTCTTATTCAATTTTTTATATAAATATAATTTATTTTATTATGACTTATTTTATCAATAAAGATACTTGAATATTGATTAATTTATTTTCTCGATTTGCGTAAATATTTTGAATAAGGCGGATGGTCGGGCGTGAAAAAAGTCAAAAAACGTCGGTCGGTATGGGACGGAGGGAGTACACCTCAGGCCCGATAACCTGCCTTCCGGGCCATGACACACGACAGGCGACAGCCCAATAGCCCATACACACCTCACATATCAGCCACTCCTTCGCCTCAAAAAAAAAAAAAAAAAAACAAAAAAACATATCAGCCACTCCTTTTCGGGGGGTGAAAAAAACCCACCTCCTCTCTTCTCCGTCGCCGGCGTGGTGAGGGGTAGCACGAGCCAGGATCTTTCTTCTTCTCCGGCGGCGGCGCGGAGAGTGGTTGCGCGAGTTCCTGAACGCGACCTGCCGCGTGTTTGAGTTTGCGTTGCGCCAGCCCGATCTCTCGCCAAACCCTAGCCCCCCATCCGCCGTCTTCCTCCGCAAACCGCCGGCGATGGCTGGTCCCGAGCGTAAGGTCACCGGCACTCGGCTATATTCTGAGCGGATTAGGCTTCCCTTCGGCGGCAAGCCAGTGGTGAAGGTCCTTCGCGACGAGGAAGGCCGATACTACACGGATCATCCTCTCCTGAACGGGCGGTTTGCCAGCTACAAGCAGATCGGCGATAGAATCAGAGAGTTGAGGAATATGTTTGGGTTCAGAATTCAGCAGCCTGTGGTGATGCAGCCGCAGGCACAGGTGCCAGCGGTCATGCCACTGCTGTCGCAGCTGCAGCCTCCAGCGTACGACCTCTCTCGCTTTCATCTTTTTCTGCTTGCGCCATCTAGCGTTGCTCTTCCATACTGCTCGATCTAGTGTTAGGTCTAATTGTGATCTAGTGTTAGGGATTGGTAATTGTGATCTAGTGTTAGGGATTGGTAATTCGTGGGGAGATTTTGGGATTGGTAGTGAAAGGTGCTGGCCCTGGGATGGAAGGTCAGTTGCTCTCTAATAACAACATGACAGGCTCCGAAATTTATTATAGATTTACTGAATTGATATTGGAACCTTACATATTTCTGAACCAGCTTACTGATCAGTGATTGTTCTCGGATGA
The DNA here is from genome assembly GCA_015847255.1 of Hyparrhenia diplandra. Lineage (NCBI taxonomy): Eukaryota > Viridiplantae > Streptophyta > Magnoliopsida > Poales > Poaceae > Hyparrhenia > Hyparrhenia diplandra. Next base: position 79,087 of record JADLZK010012831.1, read on the forward strand.
GAATTTGTTAAGATATGTGCTCACAATGGTTATCCCCTTCAGGTCTGAGAAGCTTGTGGCAGGTGCCACTGAGATTGCATCTGCGGCAGCTCTGAAAGTTCCATATTTTGCATCCTCCAAGAACTTGCTTGACACTACACCCAAAGAGTCGATAACTGCCGTTCCACAGACAGTGCCACATAACACCATAGACAGCTCACCTAGCACTTTCCCATCCTGTTATAAGAAGTTTGTGGCAGGTACTGCAGAATCCCTACCTGCACTGCAAGACCTACATGGTTCGTCCTTGGACAAATTTATTGACGAATTTACCACCACCAATGGCCTTCAGCAATCAGCTTCATCTCTTGGGTCATGTGATGAGTTGACAACTGCCAGTTCAGGAACGGTGTCACACAACAATAGATTGTCCAGCATTTCTATCTTTAGCTGTGAGAAGTCTGTGGCAGGTGCTGTTGAGTTTGCATCTGGAAAAGCATTGCAAGATAAATACTTTGCATCGTCAAAGGAGTTGCCCGACACTACATCATTGGGAGAATCGATTACTGCCGTTCCACAGATAGTGCCACAAAAAACTATTGACAGCTCACCTAGTACTCTCCATTCCAGTTATGAGAAATCTGTGTCTGGTGCTGCAGAGACCATACCTACACTGCAAGACCGTGTTTCATATTTGGATAAGTTTCTCGATGAGATTTTAATTTCATTGGAGACGACCATTGCCGTTCCAAAGACAGTGTCACATAACACTATTGACAGCTCACCTAGCACTCTCCAATCCAGTTCTGGGAAGGCTGTGTCTGGTTCTGCAGAGGCCATACCTACACAGCAAGAGCGACATGTTTCAATTTTAAATAGGTCCATTGATGAGCTTATCGATGAGTTTCTTGAAAGTTCATCGGAAGAGACGACCACTGCTAGTCCATGGACAGTGCTCCATAATGCCAATAATGGCTTTCAGCTACCTGCTTCATATATTGGCTCTGAAATCTTTATCCGATATCCTAGTAATTGCTATCAGGCATTTTACATTAGGATGGACCGAATGGGATCTTTCTGGACTTACCCTGATGTAGGTGGACCATTTCCCAGCATACATGAAGCTGACACTGCTGTCATCAACTTTGTTTATGAACTGCGTGGAGCAAGGTAAAGTTCTTTTGACTTTGTTCTAGCTCATTCCTTTATAAACTGTAAGCAACCATTATTCGGTTATAATGCTCCCAAATGACTAGATAGGCACAGGCTTTCTTGTATGTCATGCCTTGTTACTATTCATGGGTTTCATGTGATGGATATATATACCCTTCATGTACTAATTATTTGCAGTTCTCTGATCTGAATTAGGTGTAAGGAGCAATATAAATTTTCTCGTGGGGATAGTAATTACTCTTACTTTCTTAAGGGCCCACCAAAGAGAGATCCCAATTCGCAAAGTAGTAAGACTTCCTATGATGAAAAGCAATATTTGGTTCAAGCGATACTGGCCCAGTATAATGGTGACAATGATCTTTTTGGGGTCTGATCCCTCCTTCCCTCCCACCCTCCCTCTACACGCCCATGGCACACTCACTAATGCAATGGTATACTGATCTTCTTGTTTCAGGATCTTGCACATGAACTTAAAGATCTTGTGAAGATGCACTGGATTATCAAGAGTCCTTGGTGGTATTACCATTTCAATTTCACAACAAAGCAACAGGCTGATGATAGCACCGGCAACAAACTATTCTTTGCTGAAGCGTCACATCTGATAGGAGAAAATACCTTTGAGATCAACTGTTGCCGCATTATTGAAACTGAATATGATGGTATTCGTACTTCTGTTTATACATTATGTTCTCCATGCTTAACATAGTGGTTAATGTACAGTTTTACATCAAATATGAAGGAATATTAATTTACTTATATCCTATATGGAAGTCATAGGTTACGCATGGCCTTTTTTTTTGTTTATAAGCTCATAAATATTACATGGTCACACACTTTTGTATCTCAAGTCATTGCACCCATGGAATGTATGTTGCAACAACATTTGTAGTTTCTTTGCCAAATGTAGGATATGGCGTCTAGTTATTAATCAAAGTGATATCAGTTTATATTATGTTCAACAGTTCAGGTACTTTGTTGATACAGTTTTTCTCTGTTCGTGCATGGTTGCTGATTTGGTAACTCTTCTGTTAGATTTTTTAAAAAATATCTGCTAAATGTAGTAGTTATCTAGAATTCTGAAATAGGAGTTGTTTTCCCCATTGTTACATTTTAGTGTTCACTATTATCTTAAGCCGCTTATTATGCACAGGCCTATGTATTGATCACATTTACCTCCATCTACTTTATAGTTATGAACATCTTGTGCTTGGTTGATGATTTAGCAGTTATTTGACAAATGGATTTTTTTTCTTATGAAGGTGATCACTGCTATGGTTGTAGAAAAAACAGGGATCCTATGCAACACCCCAAGAATACCAATGCATATACTGGGCGTCGCTTTGACTGTCCTGGGGTTATTTTGTCTGATTACGTAAGCACGCTTCACTTTGCATTTTTTTTTCAGTAGCTCTTCACACTTGATGTTTTTTTTTTGCTAACTGTGTGTGCTTCACCAATTCTATAGGATGACGATGACGATTATGATAATTATGATGACGACGATGATTCAGACTTTGACTTTGAAGTGAATGATGGTGACGGCGTTGAAAGCGATGACGGGGAGGATGGGGATGATAAGGAGGTGGATTACGTTGAGGATTTTAATGTGGGGCACACTAGGCCAAAGATTATGTTAGACGGATGTGTATAGGCATATCTTGGGAGACAGGGTCTCTGATCTGGTTCGGTTGTATTTCTGTTAACTACTGTTGGTACCATACAAGTAATATTTGTTGCTGAGCAGTGAGAGACCAAAGTGAAAGGGTTATCGATCTAGGCATGTGATCTTTTTTTTTCTTTTGTGAAAAAATGAAAGGCATGTGGTAAAATCATTTAATAAGATCTGGGCTAGTTGAGGATGGCTGCACGTGGCTGGGTTATGGTTGTGTCAGGCTGCTGTGTTTTGTTTGTGAACAGTAAACTGGTTTTGTATCTGATGGTGAATACTGGAGTAGTAGTCCAAAACCAAAATGAGATCTGTATTGTCTTTGGTTAGTAGCAAACTGAAATGAAAGAAAATTGGAGTAGACTAGCTAAATGTGAAAGATAATCAATTATGTTGGTAATCAAGCAAATAATGAAAATTGGAGTAGACTAAATGAAAAAATAAATATAAGAAAAGAATGAAAAATAAGAAAAAGAATAAAACCTGAAATTTAAAAAAAGTAAAATAATGAAAGTATATTATTAGGGAAAATTGAAAAGAAATAAATAAAATAAAATAAAATAAATAAAACACACAAAAAAAAAGATACGTGCTGACTTGAAAGAACCAACGAGTACAACTTACGTATTGAAAGATACGTGCTGACTTGAAAGAACAAACATACTCCTATACGTATATTGATTGAATATTGAGCGCAGGGAAGGAAGCAGCCACCGCTCCGTACTCGAGTTGGGCCGTGCGCATGAATTGAATTGGGCTGTGCTCGTCACTCGTGGTGCTTCCCGACTCAGTTAGGTTCGGCCCGGCCCACCTTATTTCCGACCCCAATTTTTTGCCCTCGCTCACCGGGCGGCCACCCCCGATTTTCAACTCGCGGCGGCCGCTGCCGCATAAGCGGGAGGCGGAGGGGAGAGACGCATGGCGGCCACCATGGCGGACATGCTGCGCAAAGGGAGGGAGGCTTTTAATCGTGGGGATTTTTTGCTGGCGGCCGATATGTACCAGCAGGCTATCGATGCCGGACCCGCCACAGCGGAGCTCCACATCTGCCGCGCCCATGCCTTGGCGAGATCAAATATGTTCATTGGTAAGCGTTGTGGAGATCTGTTTACGGTTTTCATCAATGTGTGAGACCTTATTCCGCTAGCACCATTCCTGCACTACCATTTTCTCCATTTTGGGTGGTATTATGAATATACGGAATCCCAGCCATTATTTAATCAGTTTAGGTCAATTTTAACAGGAAAAAAAAATGATACATGGGTACATATATGCATATGAATCAGTTGCTGGAATCTAATTTAATTCATGTTTCGTGTTTACAATTTCGGTTAGGTCTAAATACTATTATGTCAGAGTTTAGATGAGATACATGTCCTGAATTCATAAGTGCTAGTAAATAGAGACAGGCTTGGTTACTGAGTGCTATAAAGAAAAATGGTCTGCAATTTAAAACTTAGCAGGCCATTTTTCTTTATTGTCAGAGCTTGCATACTATCTGTTTTCCAATCCCAAAATTATAATATTTAGCAAATAAGTCTCGACATCATAAATCCTCTCCTGCAGCTTTGCTACCTGATTGTGTAGCACCACAACTTCATGTTATATGATGTGTTATATGGTGTATCAACTACAATAGCATATGCCCACCATATATTGGCTATGTTCCCATCATTTATATGCTTGTTCTTGTTTTATCGGTTTAGAATTGTTGGTGATGTGTAGTGTGCTGTGTGCTTGTGGAAACAATATTTTGGTGAACTCCGTGCTATTATTTTGTGTGTGTTAAGATTTCTAAACATTATCAATAACTAATGTTGATTTCATCTTAATACTACCATGCACCATGCAGATGCTATCAAAGAGTCGGACATAGGCCTTCAACTTGATCCATCCAATTCTGGAGCCTATCTAATCAAAGGGTTAGTTAAAAAGTAAACCTTTATTTGTTTAGAAATGTCAAAATAACGAAAAAATCATATTGTTTTATAATATTCACAGGATTATGTTGATGAAATTATACGATTACCAAGGTGCAATGAATGTTCTTCACTTGGGTCATTCTCGTGCACCTGGAAACTCAAAATTGGCTTTTCTGTTAAGTAGATGCATCGAGTATGTTGAAGGTGAGATATTACCGATTAAGTGATATTTGTTTGACTTTAATTGATTGATCACCTCACTTTTTAGTATATCTTTTTAGATGAGGAAAGTGAGAATACAGAAGCTAGTGAGGTCTCTGATGAGGATATAGACGACTTGAAAACATCATTGGAACTTTGTACTCAGATCATTGACTCAAGTCCGATCAGTCCTGAACTATACACTAAACGTGCAATAATTCTTTTCAAACTTGGGAGAAACACTGGTATGTACTTCCTCAACCTCTTTATATTTCACATGCAAATGGTCATGAGTATATTGATGGACTTGACAAATTTTGATAGAAGAGGATAGACGTGGCATTGCGGCATCAAATCTCTGCTCACATTTGGAATAAACTTGAAGTTTTAGGCGTACGGAATAAGAGAAAAATTGTGCGAATTTTGAATCGTGGGAAATCTCAACTGGTTGCATTGGTGAGACTTGTGCTATCTTTATAAGAATGTCAGAATTTATAAAGTTTGACAATAATTGTCACTGATATCATCTTATTACTATGTCTGACAATAATTGTCACTGATATCATCTTATTACTAAGTCTGACAATAAAGTCACTGATATCATCTTATTACTATCATTTATGCAGATGCCATAGAAGATCTCAACAGGGCGCTTGAACTTGATCCTAGTTTCTCGAAAGGCTTTCTTATAAAAGGGTTAGTTCAAAAAGTATATATTTATTTATTTAAAAATATCATAGTAACAGTAAGTTTTATATTGTTTTCTTTATGTTTCACAGGTCAGTTCTGATGAAAATGGAGGAATATCAAAGCGCAATGGATGTTTTTGGATTGGGGCATTCTTATGCACCTGAAAATTCAAGTTTTGCTCATCTGATAAGAGAGTGCGAGAACAAAATTAATGGTGAGATATTTCTTATAGAGAGAGATTTTATATTTGATTGACTAATTTAATTCATCAATTATCTCACTGTCTAGTATATCTTTTCAGATCAAATTGCGGAACATCTCATGATTGTAGAGTTTGAGAAGACTGATCAAGTTAGGGAATCATTTGACAAAAGTGACTTCAAGTTGGCATTGAGCTTGTGTACTGAAGCCATTGATTCTAATCCAGGGATTGCTGAACTCCATACTGATCGTGCTGTAATCCTAACTAAACTTGACAGGAACATCGGTATGTACTTTATCTTTAAATATTTATCAGTTTTGTGTGCAGAAAAGAAAAGACCCTGTGGTATTGATGGACTCGTGAAACTTTGATAGAAATGGATAGGTGCAACATCAAATCTCTCAAATTCAGGTCACATTTGGAAATGAGGTTACGATTTTAGGCCCATCAAATGAGCTCCAACATGGATTTGTGTGATTATGAGTATGGTTTGTGCTCGAACATGAATTCATGAGACTTTGAAACTCGGAAAATCTCATTTGGTTAGTTTGGTGAGACCCGTGTTGTTTTTTTAAGTGTGTTGTCTCAATCGGAAAATCTCTCAATGACTGTAACTAATTTTATTTTGTTGCTACCATGCAGATGCCATAGAAGAGCTAAACACAGCTCTTAAATTGGATCCTCAAATGTCCAAGGCTTATGCTATAAAAGGGTTAGTAAAAAAATATTTATTTTTTTTTCCAAGTATCAAAGTAATAACAATTTTATAGTGTATTCTTTTTTATAGATATGTGTTGATGAAGATGCAAGAGTATCATGCTGCAATAGTTGTTCTTGAGCTGGGATATTCCTATGCACCTGACAATTTGCCACTTAACCATTTCTTGAGAAGTTGTGAAAAGCATGTTGGTGAGACAGTCCTGACATGAATATCTTGATCACAGCATATACAATGCTGCCATCCGCCAATAAATAATAAATTTGTTTTGATATTGTAGGTTCATCCAGTGGACTTTGTCCAATCAAACCCAAATACAAGTATGCAATTTCTTATTTGATCCCAAAGTTAAATTTTCTATGGGTATTGTGGTTGTTTTCAATGTTTCCTAATAGTACATTCTCAGACATGCATTCTATAACACAAATTCTGGAGTTGTGTTATCAATCTATGCCAAGGGCATTTCTGCTGAAAGTCTGAGCGTTGAATTTAGTGAAGAAAAGGTGTGTTTGCAGCCTTAGTATTTTTTCTTACTCTTGTCGGTTCGCAATTTTATCAATTTATCTGACCTTATAAAGAACACTAAAGAAAGGATTCGTTTTCTTATTAATTACATCACAAACCTTTATGAATTGCATTTCAATTGGCTGATTTGGTGTTCTGGCTACATTGATGAGGGGTAGGAAGTTAACGATGTTTTAGAATGTGAGAATGAAAAAGTAATTTGATAAAAAGAATCTTAGAATGATAGGTACTGTGAGACAATCAGAGGAATCCTCCATTCCTCCTATATTTATGTTGGATAATAATGAAACCTATCTGTTCTCTCATTTCAGTTAAATGTGTCCATTATGGCACGGGATGAAAAACCATACCATCTTCACTGTGTTCTTTTTGCTAAGGTATCTTCAGAACTACTTGGATGCTGTTTTCACATGTATTACATGTTAGATAATCAGCTGCTCTCTTTTGTTGTGGCAATAGTGACAATAGTAGGTTGTAGCAAGGAACCCATCTCCTTGTGCTTGTGTGTGCGCACATTCTTTGTGTTCCTCTTTTGCTACCTTGAGCATGTGTGAGCCAGCCAAGGCTAACATAACAATAGTACCTTTTTTGTTAACTGACTTCATTAAAAGTAAAAGTATCTTACATGGATATGGGGTGGCTGAACAATAGTAACTATTGAATTTGCTTTTTTCCTTTGTGTTGCTACTGATTAGGTTGTGGATTAGAGGTGGTTTAGGTCCTCTCTCCCGTAGTTCTAGTCATGTTTTCCCCATAGTTCAAATGGTGAGGTGGGGTTGTAAGTTTGTTTGTGTTGTTTAGTTTGTTTTTTTTCCTTAACTCTGTATGTATCCTTTTCTTCCTTAATGATATGATGCCTGGATGTTCGAGAAACAAGCATTTACTTTTTTTTCTAAAGTCAAATGTACTTCCTGTTGTCTATCATTTAGGGGTTTGTGGAAGAGTGTTTTTATTTAACACAGAAACTTGGTGAACATCTTACACCTTTATACAACTAATTATATTTTATTGTTGAAACTCAGATTATTCCAAAGGAGTGCAAATATAGAGTCTTAGCGAAAGAAATAGAGATAACCCTTGTAAAAAATGAAGATCTAACTTGGCCACTGCTCGCCAAAAGCAGGTATTCTGTTACCTACGAAATTACTATGCTATTCACCTTTCAGATTTATCTGATTTTTTATCCTTAGATCATCATTAGTTCATTACTCATGTATCCACTATTTGTTGGTTTTAGGTTTTACTCACTAGATATTCTTTATTTCTTTTCAAGTAATATAATTTCAGATGACTATGAGTTTTCTTGGGTTAAAAAGACATTTAAAAACAAGAAAATTGTGCCCACCGTCGAAGACCAAGGTAGTAAAGGAACTTGTGTGTTTCAGTCTATTACATCGACCAGTAGAATGGAAATGAATAGATTGGCTGCACTTAAGGATCCACCAGAGTCGGCTCAAATCAAATTCTCAACAAATGATTTTGTTAGTGAATTTGAGAAGGCAGGAGGTATGTATAGAGTTCAGTAGTTTACTCGATCTGTTTATCTAATTCTGATTTTATACAAAATGTATAGAATATGGTTGTCACTTTTGTTTAATGAGTTGTTTTAAAAACTAAATGGAATCTAAATATTCTTGTGTTGCTATCTATATGAACAGAAACAGTTCCCCGCCTTAAAAATGCACTTAAAGTTTTCAAAGAGAGGGGTGTGCTAATCCATGGCGGGGGAAAACACCGTATAAAAGGATATAAGAAGATTGGCGTATGTTTGAAGGAAATTCGAAGACTCCTAAAGCAGGGACGACCAATCGTAGGTGGCTTCTATGCAGATCCTACATTCGAAGACCTTGGTATCATTTGATTGTTTGTTAATTATATTTTTGTAGTATGCTTATTTGATGTCATAAGTCTTATAATTCTCTCTATAATTTTGGTCCAACTTTAGATGCTTTGACTCTTTGAAATTCTTAAAATGACTTACAATTTGGAATAAAGGGAGTATTTGCGTTCCCTGTCAATCAAGGTAGCAAAAAAGAAGACCAAAGCGCCTGTACTTAGGTAGCAACGGCAGCCGTCAGGTAGATAGCGCAGAGAGTGGTCTCGCACTCCGGGCACGGGCGGAAGCGAGCGAGCGACGACAAACCCCGGCGCGGCGCGTACCCGCAACACCTGGCGTGATCGCGTCAAAGATTCGGTCGCGAACCGCATCCAACCGCCGCCCCCTTGAGCGCACGCACGCGGATGCGCGGATCGGCTCCAGCGCCCAGCCCACCAAAGAGACACGACCACGAACCTGAGGAGGCTGAGCTGGCTCACCACCCCGCACCCCGCAAGCGTTGCAAGCGTTGTCGGCACGTCTCGCGGCACGCCAAGCCCCACCCCGGATGACGCCAGGGAGGGCTGCGGCGATCCAAGCCAAGCCAAGCGCCTGCCCGGTGTTCCCGGGCACCGCACGCTCTCGTAGGCGTGGCTGCGTCCGCGTTTACATTCGTGGTGGCCTGGTGGGTGGGCGCGCCGCGTCAACCTGAGGAGTTCGTTCCAGCCGAGCGGTGGAGACGTCACGTCACGTCGTCGTCGCGCCGGCGGCTGGGGCTCATCGATCGATCAGGTGGATCACCTGCCCATGATGACGGCCCACACCCACCGTCCGCCCCCTAATCCTCGCTCGCACACGCAGGCGCGCGGCTTCGGCTCATCGATCGATCGTCGCCGGCCCCTTAAACTAATATACACGGGCGCCCGGCGACGGACCCGTGGAACCGCGATCCACCGTGATCTCACCCACGCCACGCGATAGCAGTAGCTGGGGATATCGGACCACGACGTGGGCTGCGGCTGCGCTGGCCGCCGGCGGCAGCCAATGGTCGCTCGTTAAAACTTGCAGCAGGCTGCAGCATGGCGGGCAACCGCCGCGACCCTCCTGTGCATTAGTGCTCCTGTGTATCCGATCGAGCAGGCTGGCACGGGCCACCTGTATCACTGTGAAACTGTCACGATACTATGGCCTGCCCTGGCGTGGCGTGGCGTGGCGTGCGTGGCCACTACTGTTTATTTCCACGCTCGATCGCGCGCAGACCAGAAGAGGTAGCGACAAACAACCCAGCGGCGAGCGGAGCGGCGCTGTGCGCTTGGATATCCTTTCAATTCGTCGACTACTCTGATCGATCGAAAGCGACGTGAAACGCTGGTCGTCGTCGTCGCACAGGCACAGCCCGCCGGCGCGGCAAGCGTTGAGATCGATTACTGTAATGGATAGTCAACGACGCTGCACCAATGGCTGATCCACCGACCGTCGACGACCTCGTCGTCCACTCTATCTACCTGCACGCAACAGTACAAGTACAAGTAGAAGATCAGCCGGCCTACACGTAGAGGATCGGAGGAGGAGGAGGGGGGCTAGGAGTATAGTAAGCCTATAGTAGTTCTACTATCATCGATCGGTAGGTAGCTAGGTGTACTAGACCACCTGACATGGCCGGCCGGCCGTCGTACGTGGGTGCGTGCGTGCGTGCAGACAAATATGCAGGCAACACGCAGCTTCTGAACTGAAGTTACATATCATGCACGATCGGATGGTCAGAGCTGCAGGCTGCTGCAGGCTAGGCGCCGTCCACAAGGTAACAGTACATGCTAGCATGCTTTCTGGTCTCTCCAAAGTGCTCCGATCATCAGTGATGGCGGTCACTCGGGACAAGACGCGACGACGACGACGTCGTGTCTGCATGCGACTATAGCGTCACAGTACAAAACTGCTAGGACGACGGCAGCAACGCCCTACGGCCGGACGGCCGGCCTGCTGCGCGCCTGGCCGGCTAGTGGCTACGACCGCCCTACCGTACCTTTCCATGCACCACGCACGCATGGATGCATGCCGCCGCAACGCCTGCATACTGCAGGCACACCACCTTGCTAGGCCGGCATGCTCCAAAGCTGAGACTGCGTGCGTGCATTGAGTGATGGACGGATGGAGCATGTAGTCGTCACTTGGCATGCATGCACGCACGCACGCAGACGACGACGCACAGTGGCCACTACTGGCCGGCCGGCCGGCGGTAGGGGTCTGGCCGTGCCGCCGAGCGAGGCCGCCGAGGCTGCCCACTAGTAGCTGTTCGACTCACTGTACGTTCTCTCCATCCACACTGGATGCATCGTTCATTCATTCATTGTAGGCCCCGGCCGACGAGATGGCCGGCCGGCCAGCCAGCCGTCCCCTGCGCACGCACGTCCCCGCCGGTCCCCGCGCGCATCGATCAGGCCCCTGCTGCTACCGCTCTGGTCGGCGCCCTGCCGATACGGCACCGGGAGAGGCGCCATGCGTGCATGGAGCCGGCCGGCCGGCCACCATGCTCTGGACGACGCCACGCCAAAACGGCAGCGCGGCCGGGCGCGACATGTGTGCAGTAGGACACTGCTCCTGCGTGCATGCCTTGTTTTGTGATCGATGCACAGCCAGGGCGCTACCTTGCTCGCCCATTTTTGGGACGGACGGACGGACACTCCCATGAGTGTCGTATGTTGCTGTTACGGCGCGGCGTCTGTGGCTTTATTTTTTTATCCATGGATAAAGACTTTTTTGTAGTACATATTTCGTCCTTATAAAGGTCAAAGCAAGAAATTTTCGTCAGGCATGATCTTTTGAGCAAGACACCTATGCCACATGAACTAAATAGTCAACTCCAGGATTTTCTTGCGTCAACGTGCCTGAAGGCCGAAATTTAATTTTCTGCATTCGGCATGCACCCTTGATTCATTATTTTCAACGGTTTCCTTGATCTCTGCAAAGAAACAAACAACTGCAATAGCACACGCTATATGTACGTATATCCTATCATCTGCCTCAAAAGAAATGTCAACTTCGAGGGTGGAGTCTCTGGATCTCTATATGAACAGAACATTTTAGAACTCCTTATTATTCCAAGGCTATGCAATATGTACGTAGGCCGCTTAATTCAAGGACTTCAGGACGTGCCAGAACCCATGCATTCAACGTTCCCCTCTGTGATCCTGTGGCCGAGATTTCTTTGCCCATAGTTAGGCCTGATTTTGTTCATCTTGTTTATGTGGCTTCACTTTAGTAGTTTTTGGGCTTTTTAGAGGCAGTTTGGAAAGTCTTGCTGCGCCATCTAGCCTCCTCGCGTAGGGCTAACAGTGCTAGTGGAGGTGAACAGAATTAACTGCCACTAAGAAAAACTCCAACATTTGGTTAAACTTAATAGCCAAATTTCATTATTCATCCATTTTGTAAAATATGAAAGTTCTCAAAAAAGAAGAGCCAAACTTAACAGCCTTGCTATTTTACAAAGTTAGGTAGCAAATGGCTATATGACTGGCTATATATGACCCTCGATATTTCAGGAATAGTATGTTTGTTATTTTTGAAAACCATATAACACATTTTGGAGTTCAATTTTTACTCTAAAATCCATGAGTAGCCTACCCAACAAGGATAACACATCTGTTGGAATTGCTCCAACGCAAGAAAAAACATAAAAAATATAGATAATGAGAAGATCGTTTTGCTTGTGAACCAAACAACCACGTGTCTAATTTCTAGCTGAGCGAGAGGCAAGCTCAACACTCGATCACCTACCAAACATGCCCTTAGTTGTCTGTGTTCTTTTCGGGTGTCTTTGTGTCTTTCTTGTCGTTATTATGGTCCTTGCCATCACTATATTATTTAGTCTGGGCATATCCACTTATTTAATATTATATAATTCTAAAAAGTTTTTTTTGAATACTTGGCACCAAAAGCCACTTTTTGGTTTGGTAAAACTTGTCATCGAGCTTTGCTTTTTTTTTCATTTTTTTCCCTTTATGGACACCGTGGAAGGATAGCTTCTCTTTCGGATTAGTAGCCATTAGTACATTCTAGAACCATATGTATAAGGCACACTTTGGTAGTGAGAAGATCTCTTTCGGATTAGTAGCTATTAGTACATTCTAGAACCATATGTACTATATACATAGGTTCTAGAATGTACTAATGGCTACTAATAACAATAAGATAAGGCACACTTTGGTAATGAGAAGATCTTTCTTGTGAACTAAAGAACCACATCCCTGATTTCTAGCTGAGCGAGATAAGCCGAACACTCGTCTAACTACCAAACGTGCCCTTAGTTGTCGGTGTTCATACGTCTCTCATGTCGTTATTCTTGACCTTGTCGTCATATTGTATTATCTAGTCTAGTCATATCCACTTCTTTAATTACTACTATATGCTTCCCTCTATTTTAATACTTCACAACAAAAGTCACCTTTTTTGTTTAGTAAAACTTGTCACCAAACTTTGTTTTTTTTTTCCAGATTCGTGCTTTGTAGATCCCCCAAAAAAGATAGCTTTTGTTTGGGGATTACAAGTTCTAGAGTTTACACCTTACGATGCATATGGATATAGAATGTTCTAATAGCTACTAACAACTAGAAAAGGGGCCCTAGTGTAACAAGAAGATCTTGCTTGTGAGCAACACTAACCACGAGTCTCGATTTCTATATGAGCAAGACAAGCTCAGTGCTTGCCTAACTACCAAACATTCCCTTAGTTTGTACATATCCACTTCTTTTACTATTATATACTTCCCTCTATTTTTTGAATCCTTGATGACAAAAGTCACCTTTTTATTTGATAAAACTTGTCACCGAACTTTGCTTTATTTTTTCAATTTTGTGATTTGTGGACCTCCAAAAAAGATAGCTTCTCTTTGGTGATTAGATTCTAGAGCTTACACCTTTACTATAAATATGGATCTAGAATGTTCTAATGGCTACTAATAATTAGATAAGGGGTCATCATGGTAATTTGAATAAGAATAATGTCGTATGAGTTGATTTCCATGTTTTGGTCCTTGGTATCAAGTATTAAAAAAAAAAATGAGAAAGTAATAGGCACCTATCTTCCTCTAAAAAAAAACATAGCTCTTACATGTTCGTTAAAAGAAACTTCTACCTCCTACGTTTGGGGTTGGATATAATCTCCTTTTCCTCAAAACTATGTGAAGGGACCATGACGACTAAACAGGGACATGAATTAGACAACATAAAAACTACTTGTAATTCAAGGCCTCTAATATATTTCAACCTAGTAAAAAACCTATGCAATAAATAATCTATGTGCAACAAATGTTTGCTAGGTGTATTGTTATATATCTCTACCTTGAAAGAGTTATGCACCATAGGTTCCAACCCTACCAAACTAAGCTAGTAAAGTAAGCACACACCCAAGGTACATAATATAAAGGGGGTATAAACTAGTAGCTTGACCTAGGTGAGTCTACTAGGTAGATGTGGTGCACATTTGTCAAACTTATCTATGTATCCGTCATTAGCCTCAATACTATCACGAGTCTAGATCTCAACAAGAACATTTCAGAAATCCTAACTCTAAGGCTATGCAATATGCATGCGCTTCAAGGACTTCCTAGCAATAAATTTGCTCAAAGATGCCCATGCATTCGATGTTCCCTCTAAAACATTATGGACAAGTGTGATTTCTTTGCCCCTTTTTGGGTTTGCTTTTTTTTTATGTTTTTTTATGTCGCTTTGCTTTACTAGTTTTGGCCTTTAGGGAAGTTTGAAAAGTCTTGTCGGGTTATCTAGCCTCCCCCTAGAACCCTCGCTGGGTAAGGCTATCCTTAGGTTCGGAGGTGAGCCAAATTGGCTAGCTTGCTCGGGCGAGAAAAGCCAGGAAAGTCGTTAGTTGTTGGTTAGTGAACCAAGCAACCATGTACTAATTTCTAGCATAACAAGTCAAGCTTAGCGCTTGCCTAGCTAAACATGTCGTTAGTTGTTGGTGTTCTTTTAGGAAACTTTTGTGTGTCTCTTGTCATTATTCTTGTTATTTTTGTATTGTCTATGCGGGTCCAAACCACTTCTTTACTATCGTAATCTCATCCATTTTTGAATACTTGACATGAAAAGTTCCCTTCTTGATTGGTAAACTTGTCACCAAACTTTTTTTTTTCAATTATGTCCTTTGCGGGTCCCAAAAAACATAGCTTCCCTATGGTGATTAGAATATTCTAGAGCTTACACCCTTGCTATATGTCACTTCACTTTTACGACATGTACGTCTGGATCTTCTCAGATTCCACAGTCGAGCTTCTTGAAGCTATGATGGTATCTAAATGCCCACCAACTACATGAGCCAACTTCCACAATCTCAAAATCTAAATGAACTAAGCATATATCACCTTTCAAAAATTATGATGGATCCCAATGTAGCCTTACTAGTTTTGGACTTTTAGGGAAATTCGAAAAATGTCTTGTTGGGTCATCGCAAAACAATGTCATGTTGGGTCATCTAGACTACCTCACTTCACTGGGTATGGCTAGCTTTGCGAGCAGACGTAAGATGAATTAGTTGGCTCAGTGAGAGGAGGAAAAGCCATTTGGACATTGTAGATAATGAGAAGACCTTGCTTGTGAACCAAAAAAACCATGTATCTAATTTATAGATGAGTGAGCATCTAATTTCTAGCTAAGTGAGCGAGCCCAAACGCTTGCCTAGCTATTAAATGTTCATTTAGATGTCGGTATTCTTTCAGTTACCTTTGTGTCTCTCTTGTCGTTATTCTTCTTGTTGTTATATTGTCTACTCTAGGCATTTACGACTTCTTGATTATTATATACTTCCCTCCATTTTTAAAACTTGATGCCAAAAGTCACATTTTTGTTTGGTAAAACTTGTCGCCGAACATTTCCTCTAATTTTGTCATTTGTGGACCCCCACACACAAAAAGATAGCTTTCTCTTCATTGATTAGAAGATTCTAGAGCTTACACCCTTGCTATACACATATGTATTTAGAAAATTCTAGAGGGCACTAGTGCAGGATGGGGCTTTATTCCAAGTTCCACACCCCTTCTACTCTAGGTTATGCTACCTGGAATACGGGTTGGGGAGTAAAGGGTTTGGAACGTGGAATAGAGGTGCACATTTACTCTAGGTTGGAAACACCAACCCGGAGTAAAGCTCCTGCCAGGCACATGGAGACTCTACTCGGAGTTGGGGACTCCAACCTGGAATAAAGCCCCCTTTACTCTAGGCGCTAAAAAAAAAATACCGAGAGTAACCACGGAAATGGCCTTCGGAATAGAAGTCCATTGTGTAGTAGTGGGCATTATGGTTTTGAATAAGAAAATGTGTCCATTGGTTTGCATGTTTTGGTCGTGTGTATCGAGTATTTGAAAATGTAGGAAGTAATAGGCACCTTTGTTCCTCTCACAAAAAAATAGCACCTAGCTCTCTTGCATGTTCTTGAAAAGAAACTCCTACCTAACATGTTTGGGATTCGATATACTCCCTTTTTCCAATAAACCTGAATTTTTCCAAAGTCAATATATATAATTTTTACCAATTTTATAGATAATATTATTAACATCTACCATACCAAAGACGTAAATTATAGTATATATATCTAATGATGTTAATTTGATGTCTTATTTAATTTATAGTTTGAAAATTTATGTCATAAATATTAGTATTCTTTACTATCAACATATTCAAATTTAGGACAAAACGTGTCGTTCAAGCAAAAAGATGACCTCCGCCATTTCAATATGATTAACAAACCATGTGTGAAATCAACTAGAAAGAATCCATTGAACCTTCGGTTTTTAGAGAGAAGCTAATCAAAACTGCAAGCAAGATCCATGCGGTGGGGAAAAATCGAGAAAAAAATGGTCTCTATGGGCGTGGAGCCTATTTCTAACCTCTACGCTATGTTGTAGTTGTTTGTCTTAAGTATGGAATATTTATTTTATTAAACTATATTAGACCTAAATCATTGGTTCGACCAATTAAATGTGAACGGAGGGTTTAGTCGTTCCAATGTCTAGATCTAGTTCTTGAGACCCAAGAGTATATGCGTAACCAATGTCCCTCTATGCAATGATTTTATAGCATATCTTTCTTGACAAAATGTCATAAACATATATTTCAGTTCTCAAGTAAATTGATATTTTGGATATATTGACTTGCATATAAGATTATAATTTTTCATTTTTCTCACCGCCCATGATGCCATTGTGGCATGCACGTGTCATTGTTTCCTCTTTCTCATTGTTCATGTCTTCTTTTGAAATCGAAACTTCGATAGTGAAAAAATTTGTTTTTCTATTAATTCAGCAAACGAAGTTTTTGTAATGTGTGCATATGCCACATATAGTGGATCGATATATATGGAAAATACAGTAAAAAAACTAAATGACTTATATTTCACAATTATATAATGTACTCCCTTAGTCACCCACAAACGTAAGCATTTCTTGCACATATCACCATTCAATTGACAAACATAAACTAATTGCTTGATTGAGCGGCATCACAATCATTTTTCTGCCATATTAAGCTGTTGTAAAATTCTTATAAATACTAAAATATTTGGGGATGAGGAGTATATGTTATGAAATTCAATGATTCGATTCATTTAAACATAAGGGGGGAAACAAGTAAAGCAATTTTTGTGGGTACAACAAGCAAAATATTTTTCACAACAAAACAATATAGGAGGATTAACAATATGATGTAGATCATCATGCATCTTCTATTGTAGCGATCGATACAATGGGTTTGTGGACAAATCTGTTTGCATCCTACTGAGTCAAACTGTACATGTTGTAATTTTCGGGGTACAGTGGAGATTCACATGGGTAGTCAAAATAGCAAGCGTCACTCTATGGATGGTCCATGAGTTGGGTGTAGACTATGTCTTCAAGTTTTTGTTCCTAAGTGAAGTACACATTCCATGGATATCTTTTCCAGATGGAAGCTAGCATCAAACATTTATGACATGTATCACATATGGCCACCTACCCTATCACCACTCCAATTTACCGTAGACACATGCTTCTTCTATCTTCAAGGTCAACACATAAGTCCAACACATCCTGCTTCATGTCTTTAATTAGAATAGATAGCAAAGCATTCCTCAAAAAAAATCTCTATGGTTTTAGTATTAAATGTTACCAACCTCAAGATCCTTTTTAATGTTATGGTGGTGTCAATGTCGTCCCACATGTAAAAAACCATCTAGTTTAACTTGGCTATAACTGTAAAATAAAAAATAAAAAAACCTTGGCTAGTAGGGCAATGATTTACCATCGGGAAGTACCAAGCTGCTAATGGGTGGTTCTTCTAAACAATCTGATCCTATTTAATTTTAGGAAAAAAATAAATATTTATAATGGGTCAAATGATTTGACCTGGATATATCAATGTAATTTTCCAAAATATATACTAAATTTGTTTTAAATTGTAGTTCGTTTGACTTTTTCAATCCCAACTTTGACCACTCGTCTTATTCAAAATTTTGTGTAAAATATCACTTCTTTTGTTGTGGATTGCTTTATTAACAAATGTTCTTTAAGAATGACTTAAATTTGACTAGTTTTGTGCAAAATTTTTTTTTTGAATAAGACAGTGGTCAAACTTAGAGTAAAAAAAAAGTTAAACGAATTATAATTTAAAATGGATGGACTACTACATATTGATCTCTTACTATAGCTCTGTTTGATTGTTAATTAAAGAGCGGTTAACTAGCATTGGGTTGTATCACTGCGCTCTGTCTCTTTCTCTCCAGAATTTCACTTTCAACACAGGAATAAACCTCTTTAGAGATAACCAAGCAACCTGAGACCAATATATCCCTAGTGTAGCTCATCAATAGGGTTTAGAATTTCAGATTGATTTCACCATTAAACGATATTTTCAGATGAGATTTCGTTTAGATTTTAAATCAGTCAACACTTCACAAATGAAGTTTTTTTTATATATAATTTTGACTGAACTTTTTTGAGAATTTCGCTCCTACCAATTATCTCTGGTGGTGTACTTAATTATTGTGTCACAACCGAGAGGCCAAACCGTATCCCTGCACGAACATGTGAAAATCAAGGTGTTTTCGGTTAATAATAAACATAGAGTGATTTGCCACACAATCTGTACAGATCTTCAACCATATATGCTTGCTATCTTCAAGCCTAATCTCGAGTATATCTGACTCTAAAGAAAGACTCTAAAGAAACATGAGCTAACAAGGATACGAAACTCCCATATCTCTAATGCGATACGCTATGATACGAACGTATCTCCAAGGCCATCCTCTGGTTGCGAACACGTATGGACTAGCACCACACAAACCTCTCTCGAAACGAAATAGTTGTGCACACACGCCTTAACGCGTATTTCATTAAAAAATAAATCCGGTGAGATTTATTAATTAATGACCAACACTAACGTAAGATATCCAGGGCTGACTAGCATATCCCCGCCCACCGCACGTAAGTGGGGCGGTCTGGTCACCTCGCCTAGTTAGGATATAGGCAAGAAAACACAACCTCTTGCCAACTCAAGCGAGCCAAATCTCCTCGCCTACCCGGCCTGGCAAGGCAAGGCCTAGCCTTGCCGAGCAAGGCGAGGTTACATGGACGGGCAAAACAACCAAACGCGCCCGTAGTTTTCTTCCCCTAAACGAAACGCCCGGTTAGCACTAACACGTGAAGCTAGACCCATTTGTGTCACCGTATCTCCACCCGGTCGTCCCGCGCGCAGGCCAGGCCTTCCCAGCCGAGCCGCGAGTGCATGCGAGGCAGGTCAAACCGGCCGTCCGGCCAGCATCGTCGCAATCAGACATGTCAGCGAGAGACGTGGGCAGCACCAGCGCAGGCCGCGACCGCGATCAGGGATCGGACAGACGGGGACGACTCCCCGAACCCCCCCTCCACGCGCGGGGCCCACTCGTCCGCGGGCCCCACCTCCCTGCCCCCAATCTACGCTCTTGTCTTAACCCCCACCCCCACACCTTCTCTCTTCACGCACACCGTCGGCCGTGGCGAGCGAGCGAGCAGCAGCACGGCAAGCACCACCCACACCGCCGCGCCCACGCTTCCCTTGCTTTGACCGGCACCGTCGTCGATCGGGACCGCCGGCCGAGCGCTCGCTAGCTTCCTAGGCGCGCGGCGAGTCGGGGAGGCCGTGTGCGAGCGTGCGCGCGCGCGCGCGCGTGGCCGGCGGGCGGCGATGGATCCCGTGGCGGCTGCAGCGGCGCGGCGGCGGCGGGCACCACTTCGCGCCGCCCGTGGCGCCGTTCCACCACCCGTTCGGTGGACTCGGCCACCACCTGTTCCCGGGGCAGCAGCACCCGGCGTTCCAGCATTTCCAGGAGCAGCAGCACCAGCTGGAGCTCATGGCCGGCGGTGTCCACGCCGCCAACAAGCAGGAGCTCGGTGCTGACGACAGCAACAACACCATGAACAGCGCGGGGAGCAACGGGAGCGGCGACGGCGGCGAGCACCAGCAGCAGCAGGCGGCTGGGGGCGACGGCGGCGACCACCAGCACCAGCAACAGCATCCGATGGTGATGCGCCGCCCGCGCGGCCGTCCCGCGGGGTCTAAGAACAAGCCGAAGCCGCCCGTGATCATCACGCGGGACAGCGCCAGCGCGCTGCGCGCCCACGTCCTGGAAGTCGCCGACGGCTGCGACGTGGTCGACAGCGTGGCTGGGTTCGCGCGTCGCCGCCAGGTGGGCGTGTGCGTGCTCAGCGGCGCCGGCAGCGTGGCCAACGTGTGCATCCGTCAGCCCGGCGCCGGTCCCGGCGCCGTCGTCACCCTCGCCGGCCGCTTCGACATCCTCTCCCTCAGCGGCTCCTTCCTCCCACCGCCGGCGCCGCCCGCCGCGACCGGGCTCACCGTGTACCTCTCCGGCGGTCAGGGCCAGGTGGTGGGCGGCACGGTCGCCGGCCCGCTCGTCGCCTCCGGCCCCGTCGTGATCGTCGCCGCCTGCTTCGGCAACGCCGCCTACGAGCGCCTCCCGCTCGACGACGACGAGCCTCTGCCGCAGCAACAGCAGCAGCAGCAGCACCTGCCTCTTGCTCCTCCTCCGCAGGGCATGCCTGGAGGCTCCGGCGGACAGTCTTCCTCCTCGCCACCACCGCCGCTGCCATTGCCTGGACAACACCACCCGCTCGCCGACCAGCTCCCTCACAGCCTCATGAACGGCCTCCCTCTCCCCGCCGACGCCTACGGCTGGGCCAACCCCGGAGGTAGCGGCGCCGGCCGTGGCGCCCGTACTGATCGATCGCTCGACGATCGATCCGGACATGGAAGGGGAACGAAGAACAAGCATGGTTGCTGCTTCATCGCCATCGACCGATCGACGATCGACGACGACGAGGCTGCTGCCTGCTGCCTGCTGCTTCTAAGAGTCAATCACTCGATCCCCTTCCCGTTTTCGGCTTCTCTGCTAATTACCATCTTGGACTTCTTCTGTTGCTGTTAATTCCTTGGGTGTAATGAATCTGCATGCCATGGATGCTTAATTAGTTTACCCTCCGTAGTAGTTTCCCCTAGTAGCGAGCAGTGCTTGGAACCTGCCTGTCAGTGCAGTCTCGAGTTAAATTTTCTTTTACTTGAATTTCACCTGATGATCAATGACTGCTAGTTACCTTATATTACCTGATCGATGATTTGAGCAACTGTGCATTCTTCAACTGTTGTAGGAGAGAAAAAGAGGATTAGCAGTGTGTAGTTAGTGGCAGCAGCAGAAGCAATTAGGACAGCTTTGATTTTTAAAAATGGTATAATCTGTCTCCATCAGTCAGTCCTTGTCTTTGTCTCGGTCGACCTGGAGATGGATCGACCCATGGAGAGCGAGAGCTAGGTCTCTAGCTAGGGACGGAGCATCGTGCAAAACCAAACGAGACCTGCTGCTTGCCTGGGCGTATTTTATGGGGGGTGATGGGCGAGTTCGTTGTTGTTTCTCTTGGGGCTGTTCGTCGCCTTCATACCATGCCCGTGCACTACAGATCGATGTGGCAACAAGATCGGAGAATGGCTGGCCACGGTATCACATGAGGATCGATCGATGAGCAATGCAACCAACCACTTCACCACCCAACGAACGACGAGAGAGCCGGTCGGCGGCGTCCGGCGGCCGGCCGGCTTTGCTTGGTTGTTGTGTGGTTGTGGCGTTGGCGCTGCAGATGATGATGATATGGCCACGTCCACGTATATAACAGCTAGTAGCGCACAACCACTTCACCAGCAGCATTTGTATATGTGACACACGCACGCGACACGGCCTGCTATATTTTATGTTGTGTCTCAAGTTAGTGTCAACCGGATCCATTGGTTCGTCGTCGTCGTGTGTGCTCTTATTCTCTTTTTGGGACATGTGCACCTGATGATACCTGATATGGGTGCGTACGTTTTTCTTCAGTCCCGTGATGCGCTTTAGCAGGGACTGATGTGGGGATTATATATATATTAATCAGATCATTGTGGTACAAAAAAACAGTATCAAGTGCGTTCATATATATGCTAGAATTTTTTTGATACAAAAGCATCAGTTCGGCCAGTGTTATGTGTTCAAGTGCAAAATTTGTGCGAGAGGCAAGAAAGAAAACTCCTTTTTTCTGACAAATATATACATATACATGCGCGAGCCCCCAAATGCAAGTGTGTAATAATATAAGGAAACTTTCTGGTCTTTTTTTAGCTCCAAGCCTCCAACTGGTGGTGTGTGATACAACTTGATATTTTACCTGCGTGTACAGGGAACGCACCCCGCTCCAGAACAATCCTGGAAACATGTGTCATTTTTTTAATAAAAAATAGTTCAATTTATAACTTCGTTCTACTGTATCGATCGATCGGTAACACTTTCTAAATTTTAGTTGTTTGGCATTTCAGGATCTTATTTGTCAGCCATACATTTCTAGAACCTATTAGTCATTTCTTCAAACCTTAACTACACAGTTTTTTGAATTTTGAAACTAGCTAGTTCCTCTTTTTTTTTCAAAAAAAAATGTTTCGACAATTTTTAAATAGAATTTTTCATTATTTTAGTTGGTGGTTACAAGCTAGGTAACAATTCCGTGAACCTTCAATAGTCAGGAAATCTCTAGCTACCTTTCGTGTCAAAGATCGTGTACCAAAGAACAAATTTTACTAATTTGACAATACAATTAATTCATCAATTAGGAAATATTAATAGATTTACTGTTTGAATGCTTTGCATTGGAAATCATTAGTTACAAAAATGTGGATAGATCTCCAGACTTTGTATGCTTTGTAGTAAGTCATTAGTTGAAGGATAAAAAAAGTAAGTCATTAGTTAGAAAAATCTTTACTAGAAATATATATATATACATTCGTCATGTTTTGCGCTGGAAGAAACCATAGATTGGCGTCGACATTTCAGATTTTTCTCTGAGCATATTTGTTTTAGATTTTTCCTTGTGATGTAACTTGCCCGGCCACGAGAGTGTTTTTAAGTTCTGATTTAGAATGGTTCCTAGATGGAGCAAGTATATTATACAAAGAAGACAACATTTTTAATGCAGCAAGCTAGCGATCGACATGCCTCTCGATCGATACCAGGTTTATAAGATGACCCCTCAATATCAAAGATTTGATGCCTCAGTATCGATCTTTAGGGTGCTTATATAGGGGCAGAATCAGAATGTCTGGACATAGTATGTGCATCTAGCTTTATTTCTCTCATTCATAAGTTACCGCTCCTCGTTATGCCTACGACAAAACCTTTTTTTTTCCTCTCTAAACAAAACAAATCATGCATGTTCCATTTGCAACATTTTTATATATTGTCAGACAAATTCTGGACAAGGACCTTCTGTGATTATGGAATGGGCACCGATGCCCACAGCAGAAAGTCGATCGGATTGGTTACCACACTCGCCGAGACCGGCCATGTCAATATCCAGGAGAACTTTTGGGGGAACGGTACGGTCTTCCAGGTATTTTGGGTTCATGCGTGGCCGTGCGTGGGGATGCAATATCGGAGTACGTGAGAAAAGAATACATTGTCATCTTTAGATGATCTAGAGGTTCGCATAACACGGCATGTACCATGGAGGCGTCAGGCGTGACATAGTTTAGACTTTCGTCACGGTGCTTTATTTTTGGTAAAAAAAAAGGAAATACATTCTTTGCACAAGGTATCCATTTAATAAGATATAAGCATATCTTTGACTATCTCTGGGAGATTAGCCAAATCTCTAACAAACTCTGTAAATGACTCTCCAAAATTAGATCGTATTTCATTTGCTCTCTACTTTTAGATAGCCTACCTCACTAGCCATCAAGCATATTGGTTTTATAGATAGAGTCTGTGGGGTACTCTTTTTTTTTTTTTTTTGTCAAATCTATTTTGGAGAGTAGCTAAATTAGTTAATTGACTAGTCTTTTTTTTTTTTTTTTTTTTGCTAATTTCTTGGAGATGCTCTTGGTTAGTCAGATTTCCTATAGTGGAAGGTGGAACCTCTCCCATGGATCCCCTAGGCTGAAGTCCTCGACTAGACATTGGATACTATTCTAGGATTTTAAAAGGTAATATGATATATATATTTGTATTTACTGAGTTTATTTTATGATTTAATAGTTTTATATCCTTTTGAGTGGTATAAGAGATGTACCGAGCATTTGTAGTGTATCAATCTCGAGATCAATCGACATATCTTACGGAGGTGCTTATTGTGGGTACTCCTTCCATCATGTAATATAGCGCATTCTAGCATTTGAAATTTATCCTAAAATATAAGGGACTTGAGTAACAAAAAGATAATGTTTACTAAATAGAAATACATGATTTAGTAATTGGCATATTTTTTTATATAAGGAACTAAGAGTCCACTCTTTAATCATGGGAAATAGATTTGGAATTTTAATAAATTAGGAACAAACCATGGACAAATAACTAATTAAATAATTTAAACCGTGGGAAATAACTAATGAGCTTTGGTGCATTGGCATCTTCCATGTCCTTATCAATGACACTAAAATTTGAACAAGATGTATGAGTTAATAAGAAAAGGGACAAACATGAAAGGAAACTTATTGACTATATGCATTTGTAAACCTAAATGCAACATACCACACATGTACTAATAAGTAATTTAGGTAACTTCGTATGGGTCTTTTGTTTTTTAAAATGATTGGAAGATCTCATCATTTCTAATGGTTGCAAATACACCTCAATCAACATAACATATCATCCTATATATGATTCAACCATTCAAAATATAACATACCATTTCTAGTTTTGGAGGGGTTTCATTGAGTTGTGAAACATGAACTCGAGATAAACATGATGCTACGTCTTGATTGTCTTCGTCATGTATTTTGTAATAACCAACTATATGAGGAATCCATAATTTTATATTATAATTTTAGTTTCATTTCAAACTAAACATATACAACTATACACTCTAAAAAGGTTGGAAATTTGGAACTAGATGTTATTGGAGAATTTTAGAAACATCGACTGGAGGGGAGTCGCTAGAACCACTACCATGCTCAATTGCTCTAGGTGGGTGGGTGGGGGGGTGTCTATTCGACTATACACTCATGCCACCTCTAAATCTACATATGGTATCCCACATGGATTCTTGTATGCATGAACGTTTGGTAGAGGATTGGGATCTAGGAGTCTCGACTTTAGGACTGGTGGGTGCCGTGGAAAGAAAACAAATGGTTGATGGCATGTCCTAGAGAATTGGTGCCTTCGCTAGTGATAGTGTTCTTTGAGCGCGAGGCAACAACCAACATGCGATGGTGTAGATGAAGGGGCCAAATACCAAGTGATGTGGGTGCCAAGAGAGGGCTATGGGTGTCTGAATCAAGAGCGAGAGTTAGCGAGAGGGACATTGCATTTGTTAGTTGGCTCCTTAATTTGTGTCAAAAATGTCTAGGATCGATATACATAGGCTATCTAGACCATGAGGAAGGTCTGGGTCCACCCTTGACCGCATGAGACAACATATACGAGAGCATGGTTGATATTTTGTGGTAAAAAAGGAAACATTTTCTTTGCACAAGGTATTTATATAGTCAGACGAAAGCATATCTTAAGTTAGATTTCCTATGGTGGAAGGTGGAACTCTCCACCTAAGTTGAATTGAAGTTCTTGACTTTGCCACTTGTATATTTATTCTAGGATATTACTTGGTAATATGGTATTTGTATTTTTCTAAGTTAATTTTTTGATTTACCGGTGTTATACAAATGATGTACCCCTCCACAGCGAGACATGTGTAGTGATGACTTTCTCTATCTAAAGTTCAGTTAGCGTATCCTATGGAGCTATTCATTGGGTAGCATGTGGTATCACACATGAATTCTAGTATGCACGTCAAACAATGGAGGATTGAGATTCGGGGGTCTCAACAAAGGTCAGTGGGTGTGGCCTAGCGGATGGGCGCCTCAGCAGGCCGGGTGACAGTGAGACCGAGCAAGGCTACGGGTGATAGTTCGACGATCGAGAAGTCCAAGAAGCAAAGATGGCCAAATTAGCGGTATGAGCTCTTGGCTTGCGATTCATGAGCGAGAGTGAGCGGAGATTGCGAGAGAACAACACATTTGCTGGTTGGTTCCTTTTGGGTAAAAATATGCCTAGGGGATTACCTAGGCTACCCGGGCCCACGACTAGGGCTACAGGTTGTAGTGTCCTATGCTTTGCTCCACCCCTTAATGGCAACATATATGAGACCCTCGCTACCCCCCTCTAGTTGGACACTCATATGTTGTAGCCACCTTTACATACTCGCACATGCATTATGGCATGCACGGGTGATCGACTGAGGATTGGGATCTAGGAGTCTCAGCTCTAGGACTGGTGGTTGCTTGGGCGAGAAAACATTAGTAGACGATGTGGCCTAGCAAGCTGGAACTTCATCTGATGACAGTGCAGTTGAGCGAGGTGGCGGGCAACAACATAGCCAAGGGGCAAACACAAGTGGCATGGGCTCATGGTGAGGGCTATGGTGGTGGCGCGATTCCGAGCGAGGCTAAGTGAGACTTGAGAGAACAATGCATTTGGTGGTTAGTTCCTTTGGGTCAAAATTAAATGTTTATGATATACCTGGATATATGTGGGCCATGACTAGGGTCATGCATGGCCCTAGGTCTGGATCCACCATGATTATATGAGACAACATATGAGACCATGGATGATATGTACCTATGTATTGAGAATAACATTGAAAGCATTTGCTTTTTCTACATGCATGAGGGCACTCACAGTGCAGACTCTATTATAGAGTCTAAGCTTATTTATTACCTTCATATTTATTGCATTTTGATGATGTGACATTGATGTGATAGTATATTTATGAGAAAAACCAAGACTCCAAGTCTTATTTAGATCCAAGTCCAAAATACCCAAGGTAATAAATAGTCTTAGACTCTATGATAGAGTGCATTATGAGTGCCCGATCCTTATTGATCCATGGACAACCTTTTCTCTCTTTAGAGAAAGGCTAATAACGTCGCCAACCGCTGGCGGAAATTAAAGGAGGCCAGCGTGGCCACCATTAAATGCGGCAGCGGTAGTGGTAAGGAGCATCCCAGCGCATGCGGCCAATAAGCAGCGAAAGCAGCAACAACACAGCGAATGGAGCTGCACGCGTGCGCATCCGCCCGCTTTGCACCGGCGACTCATGACTCACCCGCTTCATTCCCTGTCTTGGTTTCTCACTCCTCCACGTTGGATTCAGGTGACGTGGTAGTTTATTTTGCCAGCTGACTGGTGCGTTATTATACTTGCTCTTAGGTAATACTAAAAAAAACCATGCCTAAACAACATGTGACACTGTAGATGCACACACGAACACGGCCTAATTAAACAATCTCTGGTTATGCCAACCTCATGCATCAATCTGCCTATCGATCCGATCGAGCATACACTGTATATACTTACTTGCGTTCGACGGTCCGAGCATTTCCTTCGATCTCATCTCCTGCGGCAGTCCGTCCGGTCCCTGCGTGCGTGGTGCTTTGGAAGCACGAGGCACTGTGGCACGCATGCATGGCTCGGACTAGGTCACAGTGAGCATGCCTGCCTGTGCCCTGCCCGGCCTGCTCGCAGCATTTACCTGCATGCATGCAAAGGATCGTGGAAGGATGCTGCAGCCGCAGGTAAAAAAGAGGCGCGGGGGCAAATGATTCCGGTGGCCGCATGCTGCATGGCATCGATCAGCCAGGCCGGGAGGCGGGAGCAAGGCAACCTTGCGCAACCTTGCGCCGCGCAGAGTTCGAGGCTGATGCAAGGAACAGTGCCAGCAGCGGCAGCCGATCGATCGATGCCGCTATCCCTCTATCTCCAGTGACCAGTGGCAATTAACAGGCATGGACACCATGGATGGATGCAATCGTCGCTGAGGTGAGGCATGGCCGCATGGGCCAGCTGAAGAATTGAATCCAGCGAAGCGAAGCGAAGGAGAGGATCACTGGGAACGAGCTAAACAAAAAGACCATGCGGCTGTTAGTATTAGTACGTGTTAATTAGCTGTCGCCTCTCATCTTCAGAGCTCTTGGAGTTGTAGAGATCGATGTAGAGTAAGAGAGAGATCGATCATGCGTGATGTGAGAGAGGGGAGAGAGTGTGCCAGTGTGGTGGTGGTGGTGGTGGTGAGGGCCTCAGGGGCACACGTGCACCTGGCGCCTTTTCGAGGCAGCAACAGTTGGGAAGGTATGGCGCGCAACAGCTTGCAGCTCAAAGCTGGGGACTGGAGGAGATGGGACGGCCAAAGGACGGGCGGGCGGCGGTGGCCTGCAGTCACTGCACGCGTTGCGTCGTCGTCGTGTTGCCGTGGGCCGTGGCCGCGCGCGGACGTTCGTGCGCACTGCGCACCGCATGCCATGCATGCATCCGACATCCAAGGCGTGAGGTTATGAGGCGACTCTGGCCGGCCCTGGCCGCGGTGGCTGTCACGCAGTGCCAGTGGCAGTGGCAGTGGCACCTCGTCACGGCGGTCGTTATAAAATTCCAGGCTCCGGCCGGGACCAGGGCTTCTATGTGTCAATTGTGTGAGAGAGCGAGAGACCACACGACGACGACAGGTTTTAATGGACGTCGCCCTGCGTGTAAACAGGAAAAAAATATACCGGTAGATTTTTGGTTGAAACACATTACTTGGGTGAAATTGTAGCATTCAGATTCTTTTACATTTTCAGCGTGTTCGGACCCCTTGTGTAAATCTACCAGTGAAGAACCCAAGCAATACTCTATTCAAACTTATTATCTTATTTACACCGGTCTTAATAAAAGAAATAAGCTACCAGATCCGTCGAGAGATACTGAAAATTACTCCTTTCATCCCAAATTGCATTCGAAAAATCTTTGAGAGTCGAAACATTTCAAGTTTAACTAAAATTATAGAGAGAATTATAAAAATTTATGGCATCAAACTAGCTAGGTATACTATCAAAATATAGGTAATTAAGAATCCAATGATACTTAGTTGACAACCTAAATGTTATAATCTTATCATATAAGTTCGGTCAAAATTGAGTTGTTTTGACTTTTTCCAAATTTTTGAAATGACTTATACATAGTACCCTTAACGAAAAAAAAAAAAAAAAAAACCTACAACGTCAAAATTTATGATGATATAAACAGCCTAAAATAAACTAGAGACCCCATGTCCAATCCAGTTAATGAAGATAGCACACACCAGGGCAAGACAAACTTTGTTAATAAGGGTAAGTCTAGTGGTGTAGATGGCTAATTTGCTCCAGATGATTAATTTTCGCCTTGGGTTGATCTTGTTCTTAATCCCAAACAAACCCCATATATATTGTATATAGCTAGGTGTACTTTCATTTTAGTACTATACAGTATGTAGACTACTAGCTTTTGGGGTTCGTGTTGATGGTCAGGTCATTAACCAGATAGGTTGCAGTCTTCGTTAATCCCTATTCATGATTACTATCGGGGAAAGCATGAACAAGGACGGATTTTTCCAAATTCTCCCCAAAAGGCCAAAATGGAATATGAATAGCAAAAAAACAAAACCAGGCGATGGATGGGTCAGAGGCGTGTTGATTATAATAATGTTTTCGGTCCGGTTGTCAGCGCATGGCGAGAATGGATCTCTGGATTTTTTCGCCGTATTGTTGTCTCTTCACATGATCTTGAGCTTGTGAGGCCGGCCGGCGGATGTCAAAACGGCATTTTTGCATGGAGAGCCTGTCAAGAGGACGATATACATGGACCACGCCGCGAAGGGTTCATAGTGGCCGGCCGCCAGTGGCGTCGAGAAGTTTGTAAGTTGAAGAGATCCGGCCGTATGGTCGTCGAACGGCCGGTCGTTAGTGGAATAAAATGTTTGATTCATTTATGAGGTCATTTCCGGTGTCTCTTTCAGCTCCCCGTCCCGTACGCGTACGCTCTTGTTTTATTTCAAGAAGCTCCGTATTTCAGATGTAAACAGAGATGGATGGCGATAGCGATACGGGCGTACTACGTGCGCTCCACGCTGGTCGTAAATCGGCGGTCAAATTCAAAAATTTAAAATTTGAAAAAAATCAGTTGAAAAAATACTGTAAAATAGTTCGTGATTTATAGAAGCCAAGGGTGTCAAAAATTTGTCAAATTGAGTTGGTTTGGTATAAAAAATTTCAAATCTAAGTTTCAAAAAAAGAAAAAAGAAAATTTGGACACATGGACCGCCCATTAAGGCCCATTAAATCATGAAGGTCTAAAAACATACTAAAACACTCAAATTTAAGTAATTTTGACATCATTGGATTCTACAAATCATGAAATATTTTTAGGTGTTTTTTAGCATTTTATTAAAAAAAAATTACATTTTGAATTTTGAAAAAACCGTTCAAATCGCTCAAACCCCCAAAAAGAATATTGCTCAAACCGGCGGTATAAATTCCAAAAATGGTGGTTTTACGGATGACGTTTTTGGTGGCGCAGTTTGAAATCATCATTGAATTCAAATTTCAAACCGTCCGGTAACCGTCCGGTTCCTAAGGTTAACGGACCGGTTTATCGTTTAGCAAACAAATATTTTTTCTTATAGGTCGGTCGGTGAAAAAAACGCAGCTCACACGAATAACCTCTCGGTCACACGCAAATGCTAGCTGTTGTCTCCCTCCTCTCATGGACCACTACCAGCCTGCTACCTCCCTCCTCTCACGCCCACGCCATGGCACGTTCCTTTGGCTTTAGTGCTCCGTGCCAGCACTTTTCGCAGCTTCCCATTTATAAGCATGACACGTTCCTTTGGATATTCAGTGCTCCGTGCCAGCACATTTTCACAGCTTCCCATGATCGAGCGTGTCGACAGTGGTTTCTTGTTTTCTGGCACTACATTCGCAGTCATGCGTCTTCTGGCTATCTTGGCACTTGTAGTCTGCCACGCCTCCTTGAGTATGTTCTAAATTCAGTCCATAATGGAGGTCGGACGCCCTTCCCGTAGCACCCATCCCGGGCACCCCCCGAGGACGCTTGTGGGGGTGTAGGGGCGGAGCCCCCCCCGTACATATACCATATACCATGCTAGGGTTTCCACCGACGCACCGTCTCATTCTCTTTGAGGCCACGGTTGCCACCGTTGTAACCCGACTCTTGAGAATAGTGAGAAGTGTTTGCCATCGGCCGTCGCGCCCGTGGTTTTTACTTCTCCCGCATTAGGAGGGTTTTCCACGTTAAATCTTGTGTATCTCTATGGTTTGGTCTTGTTCTTCGTCGTTTCTGTCATCACCGTTTGTAACAGATCACTGAGGCCGGAATCCTGTTGTTTCATCCCACAGATTATTGACGCAGAATACTAACTCATTTGGAATGCAAGAATTTATAAATCAGATCCCTATATATTCATGTTTCCATGAACAGCTGAACAAGGACGGATATGACTATTACTTCGTTCTCCCCAAAAGGCCAAAAAGCAATATGAATAGCCAAAAAAACCAAACCTGGCGATGGATCGGTCAGAGGCGTGTGTGAGGCCCCAAAGAGATTCGGTCCGCCGATCGAGCGAGATGGCGAGAATGGATCTCTGGATTCTCTGTCGCCGTCTCGTCTCTTCGTGCGAGTGCTCAACTGCTCAGTGTGTGCAGTTTTTACATTGCCTGAGGCCGGCCGGCGGAGGGCGTACGGCGGCCGGGTGCATGCCTGTCACCGCCTGACGATCGATGACTGCCACGCCACGCCGCGCCAGCGCCAGCGCCATGGCCATGGCCGGCGTCGACTGCCGGACGGCGACGGCGACACCCAGCCGATGAGCCACCGTACCCGGCCGC
The DNA here is from genome assembly GCA_015847255.1 of Hyparrhenia diplandra. NCBI lineage: Eukaryota > Viridiplantae > Streptophyta > Magnoliopsida > Poales > Poaceae > Hyparrhenia > Hyparrhenia diplandra. The sequence goes on from JADLZK010012831.1 coordinate 111,213, forward strand.
ACACGTCGTCGTCCAGGCCACCGTGCACGCACATGTCCGACAAGACTGTTACAGTATACATTTCCGGTGTCTCTTTCAGCGTACGTACGCGTACTCTCTTCTCTTGGTAAAGCTCCGTATTTCAGAGCCTGAAAGAGATCGATGGCGATAGCGATACGTACAAGTACTACGTGCGCTCCACGCTGGTCGTCGATCGGTGGTCAACAATGCCGTGGGGCCGGCCGGCTGGCAGCAGCAGACACACGATGACTACTGCATGCCCCGACCCAGCTGACAGGTGATGAAGGGTGTCAGACTCAGAGATCGATCGTCGTCTGACTGTCCTCGTCATCCATGCATGCATCTCATTCTCATCTATAGGGTTTCACATACTCCGTAGAACATTAATTTGGACACATGGACATAGTATTAAATGTAGACTAAAAAACACAACTAACTATATAGATTGTGAAAACTTTACGAGACGATTTTTTAATCTTAATTCGTCCATGATTTGATAATACATATTGTGTTACAGTAAATATGTGTTAATAACGAATTATTGGTACCTGAATACCCCAACCGATCGACATCATCCTAAACACCCCAAAAAGAATATTGCTGTCAGTACGCGTAGCTCGATCATGCATGTGAGTACGCGTAGCTCCATCATGTGTACCGGTACTGGTGGTAGTGGTACATCGGTGTCATCGTCTATACATACGTCATACTGTACAGGTTCCGTTGCATGCAAACGTGTACAGCACACAGTTGCTGAAAACGAGGGGATCGATTGGATTGCAACGCGGCGCCCTCGTCGTCAGCAAAGGACGTGTGTACGTGTATATCCGACTGTGACGTTTATTACACACTGTACAAACTCTCTCTCTCGATCTCGATAGTACGCCTCGGTCTACGCGTGTACGTACACGTACTCCAACTTTTCCTTGGTATACGTACTTTCTACAGTACATGTTTGTAAGTTTAATTTTCAGGCATTCTTCGATATATCGAGAAGACTGTGTTCAGTTTCCAAACAACACTTACGTGCTGTCGTGTAGGCAGTACGTGTAGGGTTAGTGACGATGAATAAGAATAAAGCCTCTGTACTTTCTCTGCAAGACTCTCGTGTGCGTACGTGTGGTTTTATCTGTAATAAAATTTACCAGTGGTAGTTCCTTTTTGTGCGCATGCATGTTTGTAAAACTAACCCACACTGTGTGTAGTTCTGTGGCATCTTCTAACTCTACAGGGAATTGGCTTGTTGTCGTCTGAATTGACAGCTGCAGGGATGGATCGGATTGGATATGATATGATAGTTACCATTAACCCCTCGGTAAGTTAGTAGCTAGGGAGCGTTAAGAATATTTGGATTGTTCTCTTGTTGCTCGACGATCTCTGACTGATATATGGACGAAGCTAGATACTGTACACCACCAGGACAAGGATGTACTGTACTGTAAAATGATATCCAAAGCTGGAAGAAGTGTGCCTGCAGCTAGCCACAGTAGCAGAGAGGGGATAGCCTAGCCTAGCTCCTCCGATTGAGAGAGGCATCACTTGTGTCTGGCTGATTCTTTCTTGCTTGTGTCTGTCTGCATATGATATGGAGAGAGTAATGTTCCTTTCTCTCTCAACCATCCATCCACCTACACAAGCTTCATTCATGTTCATGAATGAGATTGAGACAGTGTCCATCAGTGCATGCATGCTCCTTCTCTCAACCACTCTGATGAATGATGATGTTGACCGCCCAGTGGGTCCCGCGCGCCCTGCTTCTTTTCATGTCCTGCTATGCTAGTAAACCATGCCCTGCTAGCTTGTTTTATTGGCTAATAAAGCAGCATGCATGGCAATGGCCTGGCCTGGCCTGGGTCGCTTTCTTGAAGTTGGTGTGGCCAAAAAGGCCCTACCTGGGTGTCATTATCTGCTAACCTCCTGCGCTTTCCTCTACCGGTCGGGTCGGCTGCACAGATGTGGACAATGCACGGCCTCTGCTATTCAGCCGGGTTTTTGGGTCTGATGCAGGCAAACCACCACTCACGTATTGTTTTTTGAACCGCAGTTTCTGCTCTTTGCTGAAGCCGGTCCCATTTCGGATTTAAAGGACAAACGAGAGCTGAGAAACTGTGCCAAAATTCCGACTCAGAAACTAGAGCTAAAGATCGACATAAACACATTAAACGTCGTTTGTGGGTAATTTAGTACTACTTACAATCAATCAAGAAATGCTTACCTTGACGCTGTTTGTACCGTTTCTAACACAACCCATGCATGGGTCAACGAAGCGAAAAATAAGGGTGCCCATGCGAAAGGCGGTGAGTTGAGCTCTCCCTCCGTTGCCGTCACTGTAGGTAGGCTGACAATAATCTGATAACACCACTCTGACTTGGAGGCCAAGTGTGAGCATCTCTAACAATACACATATAGTATATAGATACTCTATGATCATATTTTTCTAGTTGTGACTTGTGAGATAGATTAGCTCTTGTTGCATGTAGGCTTGAGCTTTGAAATGCTGATTACATTGGTTACTGTCTTTTAACTCTATTGGTTATACTACCTTTTTGTTCAAAACTCTGTTTTTGTGTTTTATTCAAAAATAGACTCTAGATCCTAGACTTCATTATTAGTTACTCCATCAATTCCAAATTATAAGTAGTTCTGGTTTTTATTGGTACATAGCTTTTATTTTGCCTCTAGCTAGATATCTAATATGTCTAGATACATACATAGTTAAATAAGTTACGTACCTACGTACTAAACAACTTACAATTTAGAACGGAGAAAGTACTACATTGTCATAAACCATTGTTTCAGCACACTTGATGTTAGAAGGCCTTTGTCTCTGTTTTCTCAATTTCCGTCCAGTTATGAGTCATCATGTCGATGCTCGAGCAAACTTGTAAAATTCCTGCAGGGTGTGTTTAGAAGCCAAAATTTTGGCTGAAAATTCCTCAGTAGCGTCACATCGCATTAATGTTGTAAAGATGTTTTGTTTGTTAGTGGTAAATATTATCCTATTATGGCGTAACTAGGCTCAAAAATCGCCTCGCAATGTACATCTAAACTGTGCAATTAGTTTTTTATTTACCTAAATTTTATAGTGGCGGCAAAGCGTCTTTGGGTGCATTGAATGTTTCGATGTGATAGGATGTGATACGATGTGATGGGAATGTAGGAAATTTTGGAAGAAATTTGGGCTTCTAAACACACCCGCAGTTAAAATACACCGGAATAAGTTCATGTCTGGAGTCTGGGCAGACAGGGAGGCGGCGGGCTGCCATTAATTACCAATTTTGGTGAGTAGTAACGGCCAGGAGGAGACCTGGTCATGTCCGTTGGACTGTCACTTCCTGGAGTTGTTGCACATTTGCGTATGCAGCATCTTTGCAAATTGAAACCTTGTCAAAGTCAAAACAGGGCTGAGTGGTGAGTGAGTGCAGTGTGCTGGTGCATTTGGACTTCCTGGTAGGCTGGTAGCATCCCTTTCGCCTCCCAATTGGCATCCTTTTCTGGAGCATCGGTTTCTTCTTTGATGAAACATTCGGCACGTTTATGCACAGTATGTAAGGTGGCTGGTCACCACCAGTGGCTGCTGCTCCATTGAAAGCTAAGTACTTCTTCTCCCAACAGCCTGCTGTCACATTGATATGAAGACACACCAAACATGGGCACCTGATATATCATTATAGAAAACTAACATATAGCCTGGATCTCTTTAAAAAAAAAAACATATATATAGCCTGGAAAAGAGTAGCGGTACTCCTGCATGTAACTGTAGTCCCCATCCAAAACATGGGCACCTGATTGATGGTACAAAAGTAGCGCACGAGACGCCTAGAGGCTAGTGCCCTCTGGTCTTTTTCTTTGCTGTGTTCATCAACAAACCCAGCAATATAATACTGACAGTAGCAAAAGCATACTAGGCACTGCACACCAACAAAATACATATGCATAAAGCTTCGGACAGTTTACAATGCCATCCAACAAGGACATTCTGGCACCAAAGTACCATGTGCTGCATTTCTTATACATATGCTGAAATGGAAGGAAGAGCTGCTACATCCTACTTCAGCCAGCCTTCCAGCTTATATCTCTTGGTATCTAATATTAAGTCCTAGAGTCTGAAACCGCCAGTGGAAGTTTGGAGTAGCTCAGTCCAGCACACAAAAACTGATACAATATGATAGCATCTATTAGCCAAGTCCCAGATTTCGCATATCCCTCCTTTGAGCAGTGGAGCCCTCTTTCTTGATCCTAGAAGGCATGATAATACGGTCAATAATCCCATATTCGAGAGCCCCTTCAGCGTCGGCGCTTCACCCTAGACAGGTCCTCATGGATCTGCAAAGTAGTAAATCTTTGAGATGCTTGAACTGAAGTTACCAAGGACAAGTGGTGAAATGCTAATATACGATCCTCTATTGGACTTCATGATGAGATAACACAGGCTAGAGGAAACCAAACCATCATTTACCACTAATGGGATGTATTAAGAAGCTCATGTAATCAGGAATTCTCACCTTCTCAACGGAATGACCTGTGTGCCCTGCTTGAGCTTGCCATAGAGATAGTTCTTGATACGAATAAGCTCGTTTGCTTCATTTTCTATATCATCAGCCTGCAGAGAAAGGTCCAATAAATCAAGACTGTAAAATGTAGGCATTTCCCATATTAAACAGTTAAGTCACAAACCTGGCCTCGAGCTGCTCCAGCAGGTGACTGAAGTGAAATTCGGCATAGAGGCATACCAGTACGTGACCCCTTAACAATACAAAACATAAATAGGCATTATACTTGAGCATACTAAATGCACATATGGTCAAAAGAAAGACAATACTAAGTAGTAAATACCTTTTCACCAGCTGCAAGAATAAATCCTGCCAGGTTGAATGCAAAGCCCAAGCAATGTGTGCCAATAGGACTTTTAGACTTAGCATGGTATCATATAGTGCCATACATGGAGTAAGCTGCAACACCACGGTAAGTTTGGATTCAAATGTAACATAAGTATCTTAGGGCAACTTGAGTGTCATGAACTTTTTGATTACTTATATGAATATTTTCAAAGCACCAACACAAGAGATCTGTAATATGCAAAATCAACTATTCACAATTATGTCTTGATGATAGTATATAGTAGGTAGAAGGTCAGAGAATCATGGGCTCATTTTTTTTGTCAAAAAATTGAAAAGTGTAACAGTGAAATAAAAGGAAACCAACACAAGTACAATAATAGTATTCTGAGGTCCTTACATCTCCACCTGGTCCATTAATGTATAGCATTATCTTTTTGGAATTATCAATGCTGTCAAGATACAGCATGCTTGCCAACACTTGGTTGCTGAATTCTTCATCTATATTGTCTCCAATGAAGATAATCCGCTCACGGTACTGCACATGGACAGTTCAAATTACATACACATGCACGGCAATAAAACAGAGTTATGTCAACCCAATGAAGCATAAAATCAGTGCTATTGGGTCTTACCAGAGCATTCCATATGTCAAGCCATTGCCAGGTTCCTTCACCAGGTGTTCTGTAAGGCACCCGTGGAGTACCAATAGGCATCATTGAAATGCGGGCTCTGGTCGCCTTCTTGTTGGACAACCTATCAAGGGTAAATTTACAGAATACTGAGATGAGAAATGTGCCCAACAAACCACAACAGGATCATTCTGCATTTTTTTTTTCTTTTGGCTATCTCAAATGCTATATTGCTATCTAAAATATCCACTGTTGTAAGAAGAGACATAACAAGTAATTTCCCCAATTGTTATCTGACAATCTGATAGAAGCGTTCATGATGTCATCTTAGTTTGGAAACAAATCTCATCTGTTTCAGTATCCATCGTCAACAATACTAAACTGACCACCACAACCCATAGAATGCAAAACGAGCTCATCTCAGCTCAGCAAGCATAGCCACAATCCATGTAAGTGTAAAATCTCATCAGCCAGCGCAGACAGACACCTAGGCAACAAGCACAGATAGCAATTAGGGATCGACGCACACTCACCCCAGAGAGATCCTCCGGTTGACAGCAGTGTAGAAACCAGCGCTGACATTGGGGCACGACGACTCCGACGAACCTGCTCAGCATCCTCAAACCGGGAACCAAAAATCAAACCCAGAAGACGATTCCGCCACAAATTTAAACAAGTTTCAGTTGAATCTCACCGAGCTTAGTCTGCGCCCTGAGCCCGACGAAGACCTTGGTGCCGACGCTGCAAGAGGTGGGGAAACAGAGAAGCCGGAGGCTCAGTGCGGGTAGGGTTTAGGGTGAGAAAGGGGTCGGAGAAGCAGGGAGGAGGTGACCGACCTGAGAGAAGACGGCGGGCTGGCGGTCGCGCGGGGGTGGAAGCATGAGGAGTTGGCCGGCGCCGCCATCGGAGCGGGCGGCGGAGGGTCAGCGTGGAGGGAGCGACGAGCTCACGAGCGAGTGACCCAGCGGATAACCGGGAGAAGATGCAGGCGCCGCTCGCGTCGAGATTCGTGCGGCTCTGGGTGTCCGTTGATGCGGGTGGGTGTCAAATTAACTGGTCTTTTTCTCCTTTTCGGGTTTTCCTATCAAGGTCACGTTTTACAAGCAGGAGATTTTCTACGATAATTCAAAGAGAAGCGAACCATTCAATTTCCGAGAAATCAGTCAAAATTCGAATTATCCAAATGAAACTTGGTTCCAGTTCAGGATTCAGAATTTACATGTTCCAAATGCATACAAATGAAATAAATCCCAACACACTAGAGGCTGACAAATGGGTAAATGACAGTGTCCCAGACAATAGCCAGTCTATGGATGCAATTTCCATGGATTCACAAAACAGATATGAGATTGTTTTCCTGAATCCTATAATTTCAGCTGCTGTGAAATTACATAGCAGTACAGTTAAAATCGAAATTAGGTCGTTCTTTCGCCTTCTATAAAAAAAAACTACCTATACTTGAAGTACAACCAATATATGGTAGTGTCCACAACCAGCCCCATGTCTCTGCCTGTAATAAGTTCTGAAGCTGCCTTCAAGGATTCAATACCTGAAGTTTGGCTATCTCATAGGTAAAAAGCAAAAAGAGGTAAAAGCGAAGTTGGTAAGTATAGGTACCTTAAGATGTGTATGTAGGTCGAGCATAGACAGAACAAGCAAATGTATTCTATCTGCAAGCAGTACCCCCTGCACTGAAGAGCAGAAGAAATAAGCAAAGATAGAGGACTGAATATTATGATCCTTTCAATAGTATTCTATCAGTAGTTCTTCAGATTCTGTAGTGTTGACAAAAAAACTGTTCAAAGACAAGCTTCAAAGAAACTTATAACCATCAGAAAGGAGTATCAATTGCTTTTAAAAAAATCAATGACCTCTATAAAAGTAGGAAACAATTTTTGCCCGCTCAGATAAATTGACTACTTAGGAGCACAAGGTGCGTAATTTAGCAGATCCAAAAAATTCATTTGGCATCATAATTCTCAGCCAACAAAAATTAAGAAAAAGTACAACAAAATGATCACAAAGCCATCTTGAGATTATGGAATGATAGCAATGTTTTTGCAGTTCAGCTTCAAGATATGCTTTACATGTTTATGTTTAGCATTCAAATTGGGACAATTTTATTAGGAGGCATTCAACAAGCAAGAATGACAAAAGCTAAAATGACCTGCAAAATCTGCTTCTAGAGATGCCGAACCCATTCTTCAGTCAACATCTGCGACTGAAATCAACATGAGTCAAAACTCAGCATGTTGTGCAGAATAAAAAATAAGTCAAGGCTCATCATGCAATTGTAGTCTCCAGAAGCTGGAAAACTTATTTACCGATGGATGAACAGCTGACTGGAATGAAACAGACCAACAAGACAATGAATCGTTTATGGCTTCAATATCCCTACACACCAACCAATAATTATAGGAAAGTGGATTGCAAGACATTAAATAAATAGAACCAAAAAGACTTAGAGTGTCACAGTGACAAGCCCAGTAAAGTTCTCATACATGTGCAATAGAAGCAGAGTAAGATGATACCAAGAGACTCATAATCTTAGGGCATAACTCTTTCAATTAAAATATCTATAAACACATGTTAAGGATGGAGCAATGCATGAAACTTAAGAGAGGGATGGTAAAGACCTCAAATTAGAAGCGAAAAAGAATTATGAAGCTGCTTTCAACCATGCTACACTTTTTTTCTGTTTCTAAATTCTAATCTTAATGCAGTATTTGGCAGGTGCTCCTATATCTGTTGCTGCTCTCCAAAAGTGTGCTTATCTAAGTATAAATCAAAACTACATTTACCTGACTTAAAATTCCAAAGATACAGATACTCCCTCCGGGATGGTATTAGAAGTCGTTTAGAACAGCGACACGGTCTCCAAAACACAACTTTAACCTCTTATTATTATAAAAATATTTATGGAGATGTGATATATGTATACTTTTATCAAAGTATTTTTTACGACAAATCTACTCATATAATTTTTACATTTACAAACTCAACAACTTAAAAGTTATTAATGATTTATATTCCCAATGTTTGACCCAAACCTTGTTCAAAAACGACTTCTAATACCATCCCCGAAGGAAGTAAGCTGGAAGAAGAAAGCAACAATGGAGACACAGAATGCTTAGCGTCCTAGTTCTAGGATCCCGGTAAGGTGCTGCCAAGATGTACATGTAAATACGGGAATATGCACACCTTGAGTACACTTCATTTAAATGTGCCAAATAGTTACTCTTCATGATTCCAGAAACTTCACAGGCTTCCTTAATGGGCGGCAGCAAAGATAGTGCTGGAGGGCAATAAAATCTCATTAAATCAGATACCACCGACACACTTTCCGCCTTCAATATAGACCACTGGAACCATTTGAAATATCTCCATCAGTAGTTTCATGGATTTCTTGTCAGGAGCTTCATCTGAAAACATAGAACAGAAACAAAAAAAAACATTGAAAATATAAGCAAACTCCGTCATACCATAATATCATGTTAAAAGAATAATGTAGATAGGCTAGAGAAACACAGAACCATTTTTATTGCTGAAGAGCATAGAGATTTCGACCCAAAAAAAAGGTAGATGTATGTATAGTCGCTAGAGGAAAAGTAGGATTAGAATAAAAGCATGCATATTTATAGATACCAATAAGGCAATAACCACAAGTTGATCAAATACCAGTTGCAGATATGAAGAATAAAAGAAGAGCTAGAAGATGGAGTATAGTCTTCCGATCAGATGGGAGTTCCTCGAAGATCTTGAAATGCAAAATTCAATATTGAGGGCACCAAATGCCAGACAAAATAGTAACATAAAGAAGTAAATCTCTTGAAATAGATTAGGATTGGGTACATGTTCTTTTTAGAGGATACAGTGAGGGAACAGATCAGGTACATGTTGCTTACCAATGCGTAGAATGATTTCAGAACTGCTCTCAATGAAGCAAAAAATAAAACGCATCTAGAAGTTTCTTGTTGGACCTAACAAGATCTATTGAAGAGCATAAAGGTGAATCTACTACCACCAGTCGCTGCAGAGAAAAAAAAAGAAACAGTGAGACAAACAACAGAGTACTTTATGATAGATATTTAATAAAAAGGAAAACAGTCAAGTAATTTGCCAACACTTACATGGAAGAAGCCACTGTCAAAAATCTTCTGCAAGTTGTGGACTACTTGATCAAGGAAATCTACATCCTCAACAGACATATTAAATACATCGACCTCTGATTTCACTTTACTCATCATCCTATGAGAAAAGACCAAAACCGATCAATTTTCTGCATATGCTTATGCAGTTAATAATGCTAAGGTAAGGTGGTGTCTAAGATACATGGGTGGACAAAATACAACTGATAGAACTTTTTCTCAATGGAAAGAAAGTTACGTAGATTTTTGCTTAGCACTGTGATATTACATGCATATTTGTTTAGCGACCTCCACAATTCCATGACTGAACATTGACCCACAGTTGAAGCATTTTTGGATTTGTTCACATATAGATATGACCTATGTTACTGATATTGATTTTATACTACCAAAGGTATAATTTTTGTAGAAAAAAATAATCTTATCACTCTACATTCAATATACTTTTCTGATTCTAGCTATTAAATCACAATTAACTAAACATTGCAGTATTCGACTTTTCAATATTCGAGTAGGTCACAGATGAATCGCACAAAATCTGTGCATTCAACATTATATCCACATTAAACAGTCCACATATCACCTTAGATGGTTCAAACTAAACGAACCTATTACACTACTAAATAAACATTACTACATTAGCACCTTGAGAACAGTGATAAGTGGCTTCTGACATTGTCGTTCTGCCTCAAGATTTCATCCAATAACATGAACACTGAAAGCCCCTCACCAAGCAATGCAAACACTGTCCTCAAATCAAAACTTCTGAATGAGTTCAATGGTCGAACATTCTTGTCACGCACTGAGCAGATCACATCAAGTTGCCGGAGCAGATTCCCAAGAATCACTGTTAACCCATTGACAATCTCATACAGCTCAAGCAACAATGGAATTGATTGGGCAAACATCTTCTGTGGCTCCCCCTCCAGAAGTGCCTCACCAGAACCCCCTGTGCAGTGCCCAAAGAGGAGCAGTTGCCGGTAGAGACCCTTTGAAGCCTAGAGAAGTCAAAAGGAAAACAGATAAGGTATCAAGCACAACCCCACAATCTTTTGTTGAGGAGAAATAGGTTTGGCTCGGTCTACTGAGCAGGTTATATGCATAGTCATGTGCTTGGAGGTGTTAAGTGTGTTACACTACCAAAAACAACAGGACAAACAATGACAAAAATAGTGACATCTACAGATCTACCATAACTACTAATACTAAACTACAAGGATAACCAGGTTGTACATCATTTCAGGACCAGCACTCTCCATTGAGCACATGTTAATTGAACTGCCATGCTAAAATTTGCCCGGTACTTCTCGCTAACCTTTAGTAAATGGCTAAATGCGTCCAAGGGAAACCCAAAATTTGATCAACTTTACTGACAAGTTGATGAATTTACAGTTCATCAACTACAGTTGGAAATAAAGGAATGGGTTTCAGCAATGTGACTCCGTTCCATCCCAAAACCATGTTGTCGTGCATCTCAAAATTCACAATACAGAATGGGGGTGGGTTCCAGTGATGATACCGCATCACAAAGGCGTGATATCTCGATGCAGGAGTGCGAGAGCACGGCGACGAACTTGGCGACCGCGACGTTGTCATCGGCCGCCGCGGGGTCAGGAGTATAGACGCGGCGCCAGCCCCCGCGGGTCGGTGGGGGCCATGCGTAGCCTGACGGGACCAGAGCGCACGGAGGGAGCTAGGGAGGGTGATCCGGATCCAGAACTGAGTTCAGAGAGGGCGGCGTGGGAGCGGAAGCGCCACTCGTCGACGTGCCGCCGCAGCTTCTCCTGCTGCTCGAGTAGCACTGCGAAAGAGAGCAGGAGATGACTTGGGAGGACCAATTTAGGGTGGTGAGTGGAAGTATATAGGCAGGAAGACCCGAATGCTCACGTGACGCCATGGCCAGCGGCGAGCGCCGACGCCGTCCGCCGTCGCTGGGATACCACGCGAGCCAGCCGAGTGGAGAAATTGGCTAAAAGCACCTCCAAGACATTAGAAAAAAAAAATCAAATTTAATGATTTAGCTACCCTCTAAAATAGATTTAACAGTAAAGTAATACGGTGCTCCAACAGACTTCGTATAGAATGGCTAGTGAGGTAGGAGTGATTTTTTCTTAGCAATAGCCAAATTTCGCTTTAGAAAGCTATTTGGCTAGTCTGTTCGAGATGTGTCATGATCCGAACTGCGTAAGCCCGAGAGTGGCTAATTGGGCCAAACGCGACCGCCGCCGCCCAGAGGGGGAGGGCGCAGGCAGGGGGGGGAGGCCCCCCCGCCGCCGCTCTCTCCCGCATGCGACTCGAGTTCGCCCTCTGTCTTTAAGTTAGGATTATCTTAGGTAATTTTTGATGTGCAAGGGTTATCTCATCTATAAGGGAGACCCTTATTAAGAAATAATAAAAATAGGAAATTGCTTGTAAAAGGTATTCCGGTCGTATAAGGAAAACTTATAGAGATTGCTTAGATTACAAGTCCCACTAGTCGGGCTATATAAGCAAGAGGCATGTAATCTCTGGGGGCAAGCAAGAAAATAAAAATATCTCTTTGCCTTCGGCTCCCGAGCCGAGCCGCCACCATCTCGCCCTCGCATGCTGCCGCCGCCGCCGCCTCCATCATCGTCCTCCTCCCCTCTTCCCAACTCCAATCTCGTGTCAATTCCGGCCCAATCTAGCCGGAATCGACGGTAGTATCCGGAGACCGGGGCGATTCCCACCACCCATGGCTTCCGAAATCAAGGAGTTCAACGCGGCACAAGGAGCTCCTCGGCGTCCCGCGCGCCGGATCGCCGGGCGCCGATGACATCGAGACTTCGCCTCGCGGATGGAAGACGTCTTCATCACGTCAAGGACCCCTACACGTACGGCGACTACGCCGGAGGAGCGCCAACCCGGCCGCCGCCGCCGGGCACGGCGGCCGCCTCTACCCTAGCCGCCGCCGCCGGCCCGCCCGGATTCCGCCGGCGGCTCCGACCTCGCTATCCTCCAGCCGGAGGAAGATGATGGCGTTCTGGTGAGCGCTCCAGCCCGTCATCGACGTCACCCTCGGCGACACCGCAAAGACCGGGTCCCCCTCCTTCTCCGGGCACACCGCAACCGCGTGCGGGCGACCCGGCAGAGCGGTGCCAATCCGCGCACGCGCGTGCCTACTACCCGCGCGCCACCGGGCGCCCCCGATCGCGCCACCCGTGGCGCTCGGGCCCGTGGTGCCACCCGCGCATCACATACCCTCGCTACGTAACGCGCTCCGCAAATCAAGGAGTACGACGCCACCGACGATCCGGACCTCCGGCTTTCGCAAGCCGGAACTCTTCTTCCGCCTAAACTTGGAGATCGCCCCGCCGACCACGTGAGTTACGCCGCTTTTATAGGATCCGATGGAAGCCTAGAGGGGGGGGTGAATAGGCCCCTAGAAATCGACTGTTAAAACTTAAACGCCGTTGCCAAGATAAAGAGGGCGCGGGCACCGCCGCCTGTATAGGCACGGCATCGCCGCGTGAAACCGGCTGCACGCAGAGCCGTAGAGTGACAAACCGAGGCTGGACGCTTGTCGAAGGCTGGCCGGGCCGCGCCGCGCCCCCCGAGCGGCACTACCGCGGGTCACCCGACAGGTGACTCTCGGGTGAATCTGAGAGCTATGTGAGTGATTCTAGTGATTCACCCTTATTCACGCACACAAATACTTCACGTAAATATAGCCAAATATGACGAAACCCCCGCAACAAAGTAGATCGGGTCGAAGCCCTATCTCACAAGACAATATATGTAAGAATATAAAGAACACGAGTGACACAAGGATTTGACCCGTGGTTCGGCCGCGCCACACAGCCGGGTTACGCCCACGTTGTTGAGGTTGCCACACAAGGCTTAGCTTGCCCACCGGCTTGCTTTTTCCTCGTTCACAAGTCTAGGGAGTTAACCCTAGAGATGTGGGGGTAATGTATTGCCGTTGTTTGTGTGAGGTTACAAACCTCCCAAGGCTGCCACACGAAGGAGGCAAGCTCAAGGGCGACGCCCTAGCCGTCTAGGAGCAAGCTCCAAGAGTAAAGAACCCTAGGGTTCCGGCCAAACGTGAACCAAATGCTCTTTTGAGTGGGGGAAGTAGTAGATCCGGTCTCCAATCGAAGTTTGCTTTGTCTTTTCCTCAAAAATCCCCGGGTGGGAAGTGAGAGATTGAGTGGGGAGCTCAAGGTGCTTCAATGGAGGTGAGAGAGAGAGTAAAAGGTGAGTTCCCCGCTTACGCGCCGAGGTAGAAGATGAAGTGAACCAGGTAACCGTTGTGGGAGGGGTAGGATGGGTATTTATACCCCACGGACCAAACGGTAGGATTTGGCGTGGCAATCGCCCATCGACACGCTGCATCGCCACAGAGGCGCTGCATCGCCAAGACCAATGCGCGTGGCATCGCCGCGCCAACCCGACAAAATAAAGGTGAGAATCATGTGTAGAAGCCGGCCGGTCGGGCTTGGAGTTAAGTTTTGTGTCCGATTTGATGTTTAGAGCACTTGGTCCAAAGTGTACCCGAGAATCCTAGGATCCCTCTTAATAGTACGGCATTTCCTAAACTCAAGATTCAAATATGAAATAATTTAAACGCCTTGATCCGGAAACACCACCATCTAGCTTATTTGGTGCCTTTGGACCTGTACATCAAATTCACAGATCCGGAAACACCACCATCTATCAAACTGGGCTGCGGGCACCGCTGGGCATGCATTAAACTCGCCGCGTGATGCATGATTGCAATCGCCGCTCCCCCTTGCTCGAAATATCAAGATTCGGTTTGATAATCCTTCTAAAACATCCATTCAAAGACATACTATTTTTCTTGTCACAATTTCAGGGGACAAATTCACGAGACAAGTGCATATTGTTCATGGATTCAAGAAGATGAATATGAACTAAAGTGAGAAGTTTCTTCGATATATGGATTCAATCAGTTTCCCATCTCAATTTGGTAAGTGATTCGAGGGATATTTCTTTGGTTGAATCGCCTAGGAACTGTCGAGTTCCATTTGGGGCGGCAATGCCGTGCCCTCCCCTAAATCACTTAAATCATTGAAACACGAAATCCAATGAGTCCAACTACCAAGATTACTTCACTAAGGCTCATACAACACTTAGGAACGCAAATCCATTAAAAAAATTGTTGCACAATGCATAGATCGGGCAAGTTCTCCATAGCTAGGGTTAGGTTTACCTTGACTCGTGGAGTGAAGGGAAGAGAGGAGAAGCTGCTCGGGGAGGGAGCAGGACCCGGCCGGTGACGAGCGAGGGACCGGCGGGCGGCGGGCCGCGGCATCGCCGGGCGCTGTGGGCGGCCGAGGCGGCAAAGACGGCGGGGTGGAGCGTCGCCCGGTCTTCACGCCAAGCACGGGAAAGAAGGGGCGGGCGCGTGAGATGTCGGGCGAGAGGAGAAAGAAGAAGTACCGGGGCAGCCGGGGGGGTAGAAAAGGAAAGAAGAAAAACTTTTGGCCTCGGTACCGGTTCGGACTTGATCGACGAGAAAACCTAAAGCGCGGCATCGCCGCACGACGGCGCTGCACCGTCTGCGAGGGGACGCGGCACCGCCGCTCCGGCCACCGCCCCGCATATATATTGCCACTTTTTGACTCATTTCTCCTCAAATTGATCACAGAGACACCCAAAATTCATTGCCGGGGACAGATCATCGATACAGAACAATGGCATTGAATCTCGGCTTAGAATTTGAAATCCTTTTGAAACACAATATGAAAGTTTTCACAAACTTTTGCAATGTCGATCTAGTGTCTCAAACAGATTGCAAGTGTGCTGAATTCAAACCAAGTTACGAGAATCGAGAATGTTTAGCTCACTACGCAAAGCACAAAACCTTGACTCATCGAGAGGCTTGGTGAAGATATCGGCTAGTTGCTTTTCGGTGCTCACATGGCGAATTGCGATATCTCCTTTGAGTTCGTGGTCTCTCAAGAAGTGATGATGGATGTCTATGTGTTTTGTTCTAGAGTGTGCTACCGGGTTATTTGCGAGTTTGATGGCACTCGTTGTCACAAAGAAGAGGTATCTTTGTGAAATGACATCCGTAATCCTTTAAGGTCCGCTTCATCCAAAGTAGTTGAGCACAAAGATGCACCGGCTGTAACATACTCGGCCTCGGCGGTGGATAGGGCTACACAATTTTGCTCTTAGAGCTCCAAGACACTAAGGACCGCCCAAGGAATTGACATGTCCCCGAAGTGCTTTTTTTCGATCTACTTTGCAACCGGCATAGTCGAATCCGAATAGCCAAGTAGATTGAACTTGGAACTCTTAGCATACCACAAGCCAAGGTTAGGAGTGAGGACTAAATATCTCAAGATTCTCTTAACAGCCACGTTGTGACATTCCTTTGGATTGGCTTGAAAACGAGCGCACATACACACACTAAGCATTATGTCCGGCCTAGATGCACAAAGGTAAAGCAAAGATCCAATCATGGAGCGATATACCTTCATGTCCACGGCTGGACCCTCCTCATCAAGATCAAGATGTCCATTGCTTGGCATTGGAGTTTTGATTGGCTTTGCCTTAGCCATATCAAACTTTTTTAGCATGTCATGGGTGTACTTGGTTTGGCAAATGAATGTCCCTTTCCTCCATTTGCATGACTTGAAACCCGAGGAAGTACTTTAGCTCACCCATCATGGACATCTCAAATCTCTTGGTCATTGTCCTACTAAATTGCTCAACATACATATTGTTAGTGCTACCAAATATTATGTCATCGACATATATTTGGCATACAAAGATATCATTGCTAACTTTATGAGTGAAGAGAGTAGGATCAGCTTTGTCTATCTCAAAGCCTTGTTTGAGTAAGAAATCCTTGAGGCATTCATACCATGCTCTAGGTGCTTGCTTAAGCCCATAGAGCGCCTTTCGGAGCTTGTAGACGTGGTTGGGAAACTTGGGGTCTTCAAAACCGGGTGGTTGCTCAACATACACCTCCTCTTGTAGTGGACCATTGAGGAATGCACTCTTGACATCCATTTGAAACAACTTGAAGTCATGATGGGCAGCAAAGGCTAGAAGAATGTGAATTGCTTCTAGTCTTGCCACCGGTGCATAGGTTTCATCAAAGTCCAAGCCCTCTACTTGAGTGAAGCCTTGAGCAACCAATCTTGCCTTGTTTCTTGTCACCAACCCATCTTCATCTTGCTTGTTGCGGAAGACCCACTTGGTACCAATGATGTTAGTCTTGGGTCTTTCCACCAACTCTCAAACTTCATTTCTTTTGAAGTTGTTGAGCTCTTCTTGCATGGCCAACACCCAATCGGGATCCTTGAGAGCATCTTCTACTTTCTGCGGTTCCAAAGATGAAGCAAAAGAGTAATGTTGATGTAAAGCGACTAGATGAGATCGAGTGGTAACTCCCCCTTCGAAGACTCCCAGGATGTTGTCAACGGGATGATCCGTTGAATCGTTTGTCACGATCGTGGGTGATCAACGCCTTCTGCTTGTTCTTCTTGATCTTCATCATATTCATCATCAGCTTCAAGAATTGGAGCAAGATCAAGTGGTTGAACAGGTGATGCAGGTGGATCAGTTGTTGCCGAGGTAGGTGGCGCGGCACGCCGCTGATGGCGATGGTGACCGCCCGCTGCCGGATACTTCCAGCAGCGCAGGCGCTGCACTTGGTCATTGAGTACGTCGGCGAATCTTGTGCGGCAAGAACAACGGGTGGATCCTCCTCTTCATTGGCTTGATCCTCTTGAGGTCTTATGTCACCTATCGTCAATTGCTTGATTGCCTCACAAGGTGGATCCTCCTTTCCTACAACACTTTGATCAACTTGCTCTACTTGAGAGCCATTAGATTCATCAAATGTCACATCTATAGTGATTTTAACCCTACCGGTGGTTTGATTGAAAACACGATAGGCATGCTCATTTGACCCGTAACCAAGAAGAAAACCTTCATCAACTTTAGGTGCAAACTTAGAGGTTCGGGGCCTTTTGTTCAGAATGAAACACTTGCACCCAAACACCCTAAAGTATGACACCTTAGGCTTGTTACCGGTTAAGAGCTCATATGAAGTCTTCTTGAGTTTCTTGTGTAAGTAGAGGCGGTTGATGGCATGACAAGCGGTGTTGATGGCTTCACACCAAAAGATGTCTGAAGTCTTGTACTCATCAAGCATTGTCCTTGCCATCTCTATGAGTGTACGGTTCTTCCTCTCTACTACACCATTTTGTTGAGGGGTATATGCAGCTGAAAACTCATGCTTGATGCCCTCTTCATCAAGAAACTCTTCAACTTGGGTGTTCTTGAATTCGGTGTCATTGTCACTTCTCACTTTCTTGACAAGTAGCCCAAATTCTCTTTGTGCCCTCTTGATGAAAGTTTTCACCTTCTCTTGTACCTGACACTTATCAAAGACAAAGAAAACCCAAGTGAAGCGGGAGTAATCATCAACAATAACAAGTCCATATTTGTTACCCCCGATGCTAAGGTAGGCCACCGGTCCAAAGAGATCCATGTGTATCAACTCCAATGGTTGAGTAGTGGTCATCACACTCTTTGGTGGGTGAGGTGCACCTACTTGCTTTCCGGCTTGGCAAGGTCCACATATCCTGTCTTTGTCAAAATCAATATTTGTTAGTCCAATGATGTGGTTGTCTTTCTGTAGTTTGGCCAAGTTCCTCATGCCAACATGTGCTAGACGGCGATGCCATAACCAGCCCATGCTAGATTTTACCATTAGACAAGTCTCAAGTTTAGCTTCACTTTTGTTGAAATCAACTAAGTAAAGCTTGTTCTTGAGTTTGCCTGTGAAGACAACAGAGGAATCCTTCCTGCGAAAAACTTCCACACCAACATCCGTAAAGAGACAATTGTAGCCTTTCTCACACAATTGTGAGACCGACAACAAATTGTATCCCAACGAATCAACATGCAAAACATCTGAAATATTATGCTCAGTTGTGATAGCAACGTTACCAAGACCGATCACACTTCTTACATCATCATTTCCAAACCTTATGTTGTTTCTATCGTCATTGGTTTGGGAATATGATGAGAACATACTCCTTTCTCCCGGTCATATGATTTGTACCCATTGTCAAACACCCAACTTGACCCACCGGAGGAGTATGCCCGCAAAACAAGTTTAGTTCACAAGTTTAGGTCCCCTAAGATTCTTGGGACCTTTTACCTTAGTCACAAGAACTTTGGAAACCCATATAGAGGTGTTGCAATAGAGTTTTCTTTCACTACCCAAGTACTTTGCAAACACCTCACCCTTCTTTGTTTGCCTTCACTTCAAAGCAAGGATTGAGTCCAACTTGCTTGCTTTAGCCTTTGATTGATAGGAGTGGCCCTTAGGAACAACCCGGATAAGATTTTCTCGACTTCGGACCTTCTTCATAGGCTTTTGGACCATCTTCTTGGGTCTATTCTCGAGCTGAGGCGAGTAGGTGACCTTCCCTTTTCTTGGGCGGCACGCGCCGCCGTCCTCGCGGCACTGCCCGCGTGTAGCGCGCATTAAACTGCTCGGGTTAGCTTGTGTCCGGCGCCTGTGCAGGTCTCTCTGTATCTACTGTGCCTTTGCTCAAGAATTTGACACATTCAATACCATTGATCAGTTTTTGACTATTGGTTTTGTTTCCATGCTTGTGTCCAAGTCCATCTTTGATTCTTGGATTTCTCCCATCAATGTAGTTGGGCTTCTTTGGAGCCTCAACTTTGTTGCTCTTGTTGCCTTCTTTGTTTTTCACCTTCTTTTCTTACCATAGCAAAGTGAGCCTAGTAATCTCTTTCTCCATTGCTTTCATGTTTGCAAGGTTAGTGGCATAAGCATCCATATCAATATTATAGCATTTTCCACAACCTTGACTAGTGGAGGGAGTAGAGGTATCCTTTGTGGCTGAGAGATGTGAGTTGCTCTCACTAAGAATGCTATGTTCAGTTTCAAGCCTTTTGTGCTTGTCTTGCAAGTCACAATATTTTCCATTTAGGGTGACCATAGCCTTCTTTATAAGAGCATGGTTTCCTTGCTCATTAGCTATGCTCTTTTGCAAGGAAGCCACCTCACTTCTTTCAGCTACAAGAGCATCTTTGTTATCAACATAGAGCCTTTCAAGTCTATCAAGTTGACCTTCTCTAGTTGCTAACTTCGCTTGGGTACTCTCTAAATCCGCCATTAGTTGAGCAAGAAAACCTCTAGTTTTGGGATCTAGGTTCTTGATGAGTCTAACATATTCTTCATCATCACTAGATTCATCTTCACTAGAGCTTTCACTAAGGTCACTAGATTCATCGCTAAGAGAGGGAGAAGGCTTGGGTGTGGATTTTACCTTCCCATGCTTGGCCATAAGACAAACATGAGTGGAGTCATTGTCATCTCCCTCATCATCGGTCATGTTGTTGAAGAGCTTGGGTGTAGAGGTCTCTTGCATAGCAAATGTTGCAACATGGACTTCCTCTTCACTTGTCTCTTTGGTTGAGTCACACTCATGGCCGATGTGAGCTTCACCCATGTTCCTTCCCTTTCTCTTGTAGTCTTGCTTCTTATCTTTGTCATTGTCCTTCTTGTACTTGTTGTTCTTGTTTTCATAAGGACAATCGGCAACAAAGTGTTCGGTGCTGCCACAGTTGAAGCATGTTCTCTTTTTCTTATTTGGGAACCTTCGTTGCACCATCTTGTATCCATTTACTTTCATCCCCTTCCCATACTTCTTCATGAATAGGGCCATGTCATCAATCTTCTTGTAATCAGCCCCATCATCTTCATCATCACTTGAGGAAGATGTTACATCAATATTTTCTAGCATCTTCTTCATTTAATTGTCTTGACTTGTAGATGCTTGCTTGCTGCCCTTGACCTTGTTGGAGGAGCTTGGCTTGCTTGTCTTGGTTGCCTTGAGAGCCACATCCTTGATCTTGACCCCTTCAAGCTTTGCTTGTAACTCTCCAAGCTTTCTTCTTTCATTTGCCTCCTCTCTTTGCATGTCATAGGTGAGCAGCCTACCAAGCACATCATTTGAAGTGAAGTGCTCAAACCTCTTCTTATCACGAATCAAGGTGACCACTATGTCATTTCTAGGTGTGTATGCCTCAAGCATAATCTTGACAACGGTGTGGTCATCTAGATCCTCATCTCCAAATCCTCTAATCTTGCCAACTAGTACCATCAACCGATCAAACATTTCTTGGGCCCCTTCTCCATCAAGAATCACGAACCGGTTGAGCTTGGCCTTTAGCAAGTCAATCTTGGCTTTTCTCACTTTGTCTACACCTTCATGTGCAAGTACTAGAGTGTCCCAAATCTTTTTTGCTTCATTGACATTCATCACCCTATTGTACTCATTGCCTTCTAGAGCACTTAGGAGGATGCTTGTGGCTTGACCATTGATGTGGGCAGCTGCTAGCTCTTCATTTGTTGGCTCCTTGGGGTTCACCGGTGGCTGAAATCCACTGCACACAACCTCCCAAAGACTAGGGTGAAGGGCGCTAAGATAGGCTCTCATCAAGTGCTTCCACTTGGCATAGTTGGTCCCATCGAAACGGGGCAATTTTCCCGCAGGCACATTGATAAAGGACTTCTTATCGCGGTTAGTCAAATAAGAAGAGTAGTTAAAGGATATGGCGGCAAACTTGTTGTTGTTGACGCTGCACTCATCCTTTTTCTTTTCTTTCTTCTTCTTGTTCTTATTGTAGGAGATGTCATCATCTCCATCTTCGGAGCTACTTGATAGCTCACTTGACTCCGCTTCCTCTTCTTGCCTTTTCTTTTCCCTTGCTGCCCTCCTAGCAGCTCTTGCCTCACGAATCATCTTTCTTTGATCTTTTCTTTGAAGCTTCTCGGCAAGCTTGACACTAGCTTGCTCTTCAAGCTTCTTCTTTTCTCTTTCTTGCCGTCTTGTGTTTCGTCTTGCTAGTCTTGCGGCTTTTCTCTCGACGTCGGTAGCATCACCCTTGATGGTGCTCTCGCTGGCTGTACCGAGAGAAAGCTCGCTGCTGCTGGCTTCCACCTCCTCCACGGGGACGGTGGTCTTGCCTCCTTTGTTCGATCCCTCCGGTGCCTCCATACTTCACGCGGTGAAGCGTATATGAAGTAACCATCTCTGATACCTGGATCTGATGGAAGCCTAGAGGGGGGGTGAATAGGATGACCCCCTAGAAATCGACCTGTTAAAACTTAAACGCGTTGTCAGTACAAAGAGGCGCGGCCTTTGCCCGGCGTATAGGCACGACCGCCGCGTGAAACCGGCAGCATGAGAGAGAGAGTGACGTAAAACCGAGGCCGGATGTCGCCGGTGCCGCTGGCGCGGCACCGCCGGCCCTCCGAAGCGGCACCGCCGCGGGTCACCGCCGAGAGGTGACTCGGGGTGAATCTGAGAGCTATGTGAGTGATTCTAGTGATTCACCCTTGTTCCTGCACACAAATACTTCACAGAAATATAGCCAAATATGACAAAAACCCTGCAACAAAGTAGATCGGGTCGAAGCCCTATCTCACAAGACAATATATGTAAGAATGTAAAGAACACGAGTGACACAAGGATTTGACCCGTGGTTCGCCGTGCCACACAGGCTGGGTTACGTCCACGTTGTTGAGGTTGCCACACAAGGCTTAGCTTGCCCACCGGCTTGTTTTTTTCCTCGTTCACAAGTCTGGGGAGTTAACCCTAGAGATGTGGGGTAATGTATTCTTTGTTTGTGTGAGGTTACAAACCTCCCAAGGCTGCCACACGAAGGAGGCAAGCTCAAGGGCGACGCCTAGCCGTCTAGGAGCAAGCTCCAAGAGTAAAGAACCCTAGGGTTCCGGCCAAACGTGAACCAAATGCTCTTTTGAGTGGGGGAAGTAGTAGATCCGGTCTCCAATCGAAGTTTGCTGCCTTTTCCCTCAAAAATCCCTGGTGGGAAGTGAGAGATTGAGTAGGGAGCTCAAGGTGCTTCAATGGAGGTGAGAGAGAGAGCAAAAGGTGAGTTCCTGGCTTTCTGCTCGAGGTAGAAGATGAAGTGAACCAGGTAACCGTTGTGGGAGGGGTAGGATGGGTATTTATACCCCACGGACCCAACGGTAGGATTTAAGTGTGGCACTGCCGCATTGCCGCGTAGGCGCGGCACTGCCGCACCAATGCGCTGTATCGCGCGCCAACCCGACAAAAAAAGGTGAGAATCATGTGTAGAAGCCGGGCCGGGTCGCTTGGAGTTGAGTTTTGTGTCCGATTTGATGTTTAGAGCACTTGGTCCACGTGTATCCGAGAATCCTAGGATCCTCTTAATAGTACGGCATTTCCTAAACTCAAGATTCGAAATATGAAATAATTTAAACGCCTTGATCCGGAAACACCACCATCTAGCTTATTTGGTGCCTTTGGACCCGTACATCAACTCCACATTTTAATCCATGGATGTCATCTTCATAAATCTCATTAGTCCCCTAATTCGGTGGTCATCAACGCCAAAACCCACTTAGAGCTTGATTGCACTTACGACTTTCCATCTCGTTGGTATTGCTGCAGCCAGTTCATGGATCTCGTCCAAGACGAACTCCCCAATCAAGTGGGACGAGTTCACTCACCGCCTACGCCAGCACTTCGGACCGCCCACCTACCTCGACACTTCGGGGGCGTACGCGCCGCCTTCCCAGGAAGGCAAGCTGAACGACTACATCGACGCCTTCGAGAACTATGCACTCCGCATGGAACTTGAGGGACAGCGCCACCGTGTCAGAATCTTCGTGGAAGGCCTACGGGACACGCCGCAACACGCCGAATGGTTCGAGCCTCGTTCGCTGGAGGAGGCCATCGACCCGCCCGCCGCTACAACAACGACGAGCCGACGACACCAACGCGGATGTCGCCATCGGGCGCCAGAACGGCCGACCACCGCGAACACCCCGGGTGGCCTCTCGACGGCGACATTGCAGCTGCCCTCCCGGTGACCGCATGCCGTGACAACAACGTCTTCTTTGTTGCCATGGAAGACATCGAGGGCCGACAAGAAGCGACATGATCACCGAGCCGCAAGTGGGCACAACTACGAACAAGGAGCTCGGGATCATCTCCGCCGCCATCGAACTGGGCTCAACTGCGCCAGAGTGGAGTCTACGCTACGGCATCGTGAGGTACTTTCATCGCTACTACATCCCCGCAGCTTCAGAGATCCTCCGGGACTTCTGGCGGGGGAGAACGTTCCACCGCACGGCGTAGCGGTGGGCTTCCACCTCCCCACCGCCCTCGGGAGGATCGGCGTTCCCGACCAAGCGTCCTTCTTCTCCGAGGGCGCGCCCGACGATCGGATCGAGGATGCCACCGTCCTCCTCTTTGACGACAACGGCGAAGTCTTCTTCCGCATCAACAACATCACGGTCGGCGCCCGTGGACAATGGAGAGGTGCGCTGGGACCCCGTCGGACACACCCGGCCCGATCTCCTCTACGGCCGCCTCCTCGACTTCACCTCGTCGCCGCCTACATCGGGTTCGACACGTCTCTCGCAGGGCAACTCCATGCAAAGGTGAATGTGCCGGCAACTTACACCTACACGTCTCCACCGGCCGACTCGCCGGATGCTCGAGCTGTCGGGCACCCTCGGTGCCTCACCATGCATCGTGCATGCGCGAACGTTCCTTCGTGCAACCACCGCTGAGCTTCAAGTTCGGCGCCTACTTCGGAGATTTCCACCTCGACTTTTCCTTCTCCGACAAGGACTCCAGCATCTGCAACGACAACAACAACAAGTGCGGCCCCCTCGTCCTCTACTTTGGGCCTGGAATTGTCACTTCTCCGGACGACGTGTCTTTCGCCACCACCTGGTGGGTTGGGCGGCACGTGGACGCGCCGCCTCGTCGAACGGTGGGGAAATGTCATGATCTAGAATTGGGCCAGCCCAGAGTGGCTAATTGGGCCAAACGCGACGGCCGCCGGGAGGAGGGGCGTGGCGCGGTGATGGGACGCGGCCCCCGCGCCGCCGCTTTCCCTCTCCCGCACGACTCGAAGTTCGGCTTGTCTTTAAGTTAGGATTATCTTAGGTAATTTTTGGCGTGCAAGGGGCTATCTCATCTATAAGGGAGACCCTTATTAGGAAATAATAAAATAGGAAATTGCTTGTAAAAGGTATTCCAGTCGTATAAGGAAACCTTATAGAGATTGCTTAGATTACAAGTTCCACTAGTCGGGCTATATAAGCAAGAGGCATGTAATCTCTAGGGGACAAGCAAGAAAATAAAAATATCTCTTTGCCTTCAGACTCCCGACCGCCGCCACCATCCCTCGCCCCGCCAAGGCTGCGCTATTTGCCGCGCCGCCGCGCCTCCCGGCCGGCGCGCCAACGCCGCCGCCCGCGCCGGCGCCTCCATCATCGTCCCTCCTCCCCTCTTCCCAACTCCATCTACGTGTCAATTCCGGCCCAATCTAGCCGAAACCGACAAGATGCTCTAATAGAACTCCAAACATGTGTTCTTTATATTAGGACTCTAAATGTTTGCTCTAAACGTATTGCTTCTTTCTAACGTTTTGGAGTCCTATAATAGCCAATTTTATAGAGAAACACAAAATTTCTCGACCGAGTGTGGGTCAACAAGATCTAAAGTAGCAACAAAATGAATAGTATTAGTCATATTTATCACTTCAAATTAATTTATTAAGAAAAAATACATTTCATATTAAATCTAATTATATTTATTTGATATAATAATAATAATAATAATTTTATATATAATTAATTAAACTTGATATACTAACCCATGATATTATGCTAGAAGCGCATCCCATGATATTATGCTAGAATTGTTATTCTCGCATGGAGGGACTAACTCTTAACAAATAGTTTAGCCTATACATCTCTATGATTTATATGTCTATATTTATTTATATAATTACTTTATAATATGTTACGTTATTTTTTTATAGTTCATATGAGCTACACCTTCCGTCCCAAAAAGAACGACGTTTTATGTTTTCGTACCATAAGTTTGACTCGATTTGTATAAAATATGTGCAACATTTATGTCTCTAAATAAATTTATTAAAAAACTAGACATAAAGATCTTTCCAATGATACTAATTACTTAGCATAACTATTTATATATTTTAATATATAATTATCGCGATTATTTTAAAAGTTTAAAAGGTCTTTCTTTTTGGGACGTAAAGGTGACCTATATAGCCCTTGTGCTATGAAAACAATCAAGATGGGATGGTTCTTATTCCATGTCAGTTGGAAGGGATGGCATTGCCCATGTTTTATGTTTGGTTATACTAAATTATAAGTTATTTGTCTTTTTTATCTTAAGTTTAACCACTTGTCTTATTCAAAAAAAATTTATACATAGTCAAATTTAAGTTATTCTTGAAGAACTTTTATTTTATTAATAAAGCAAGCAACAACAAAAGAAGTGATGTTTGAATAAGACGAGTGATCAAACTTGATGTCAAAAAAGTCAAACGACTTCAAATTTAAGATGAAGGAAGTAAAGATAATTAAAACATGAAATAAGCCATCTAACATCTTAGGTTCATTGCCTTTCTCATTTTTCTCTTTCTTCTTCCTTAGGGATATTAGTTGTTGAAAGGTCCTTGCTTGGTTTTTTTAATAAGACGAGCGGTCACATGTGAACTAATCTTATGCGTATTATCTCCATCACACATGTTAGTTCACCTAATGTTTTCACTTTTTTAATTTGACGACTTTATTACTCTTCCGACAAATCATTAGATATGATTACAATGACATCATTAGGGATGCCACTAGCAATAAGAACCTCGCTTGCAATTCACTAAAATTTAAACTCACAAATGACTTTAACTCCTCTATCCGACACCCCCTCTTAGGGCGACATCAAAGCTTTGGTATTGTAACGCTCACTGAACGTTCATAGCATCTGTTTCTAAGATCAGTTTTCCAATGCCCAAGTTGCTCGCCACCTGAACACCTTGCAAGCAAGCTATCAATTCAGCGTGGAAGGCACTAAGAACATTATTAGTTCTCCCGCGTCCAGACATCACCACATCTCCATCATGATCACGGATCAAGAAACCCCAGCTGTCATGTTTTGATTCTTGGATGAAGGATGCATCATAATTCAATTTGAGAACACCTTCTAGTGGGTTTTCCCACCTCACTTTCCGAACCGCCACACCTCTCCATGGGGAGCTTGATGTTTGGGAGACTTCATTGGCATATATTCTGATTTAATGTGCTAATTCTTCAATTGTTCTCCCTCTCCCTTCTTCTCTAACCGTGTTGCGACCTTTTTTTTTCTAATATACTAGACACAACATCAATCGTTGTCATTTGCACTACTAGAGTTGTCCTTTTGCTCTCCGTTGCTAGCAAGTTCCAGACCTATTTTGTCATCTTACACTTGAAGAAAAGATGTCCATTGTCCTCCCTATCTCTTGCACAAATTAAACATTTTGTATCAATTTCGATACCACGATATGCAAGACTACAAAGCGGAGAGGGTGACTCTCGTGCATTATTTTCCAAAGAACTTTATTAGGGAAACTTAAGCCCCATATCTTCTTTTTAGATAGGCTCATCTTGCTGTCCATTCCCTCTCTATGCAGCTCGGCAATTTCGTCTCCTTACGAAATCATCCCGATAGATTTTGTAAGCGCTTCTCACTCTAAATTTGCCATGCTTGTCGAAATGTCATGCTAAAATATTATCATGACCTTCAAATACTCGAATTGTAGGAATAGTTTGCTGAACAAGGACATTTCAAGAGCGCACATGACTTTAAAATGCTCCACCATGTAACGTATGTAACATTAAATTACATCTTATTTTGTTTAAAAACATTTAAGGTTATTATCATAAATGTTGTGTCTTTTTCATAATATATATATTACACTTGTATTAGCTTAATTAGTTGGGTTTTTTTTTTAAAGAATGACAACTTTGGAATTTTCATGGAAGAATAGACTCCTCAACGGACAGCACATGTTACCTTCCGTGTGTGACCAGAGTGGATAAAAACATGCACATTTTAGGGGTTTGTTAGCGATTCTTTGAAGTTAAATTAATGATGGAAAATGCCCGCACACAACCATACAAACCTTTTTAAAAACTAAATTCTCGATAAATACATTCATTGCTGACTACGTATTAAGTCGATCTAAAACCTAATTGCAGCTACACTTTTGTATGCGTAATATGCACTCGATGATAATTCGAAGAATGACAAAATGGATAGAGTGCTTAGGAAGTTCAAGGAGTAAGGTGTGCTAGCCACGTCCAAAGGGAATACGGTTACGAGAGAGAAAAGAAGGATTAAGGGCTTCCGTAAAAGGAAGAACAATTTCGAGGACATCAAGAAGCTCATTCGTAAAGGGTGTGACTAATAGAGAGGCCATATACACGATAGAGAAATGGATATTATTTAAGATTAGAGAAACACCTCACCCCCATTAGGAAGGGGGTGACTTTCGTATATATAGCCATCTCAATACATTTACAGTTAGACCCCTAGATATACACATATCTAACACCTCCCTTAGTTATAACGGGATGTTCACAAATGCATACTCTAGACCGAAAAATAGTAAATAATTGTACATGTAGGCCTTTAGTCATGATATCCGCAAACTGATGTGAGGATGACACGTGCACAACATGAACTTCACCAAGCATGACCTTCTCGCAGACGAAGTGAGTGTTGATCTCGATGTGCTTGGTCCGGTGGTGATGAATGGGGTTTGCTTTGTCATGTAAACAACACCGATGTTGTCATAGGACAAAGTCAACCATGGCAAATGGTAGAGGTAGATGGAGCTTCCAAAGTGAAGTTGACACAATTAGTAGTACTTGGTGACGGCTAGGTGAAGGTTTGAGATGGGGACTAGAGAGGGGTGAATAGTCTTTTCTTAAAACTAATTGCGCCTTGGCCTAAACAAGTATAATGCGGAATTGAAACTATTCGTTTAGCCAAGACTTCACCCCTCTAGCTATGACTCTAAATCACATCACAAAAGATCCTACACAAAGCAAATGAGGTGATAAGCCTAGCTTGAGCTCCTAACCGTTTCTATTGCAAGGTCACACAAACCTATGTACTAGTACTTCAAACAAGGGTGAGCTCCTACACAATTCTAATGAGCAAAAGCACAAAGCCAATCCTAAGCTCACTAGATGCACTAAGGACAAGGCGACACACGCCTAACCCAAAGGCTCAAATTACTTAGCTACACAAACTAAGCAAAGCAACTAATAAGCTACACAAGCTAGTAATTGCAAGAGCTACTCCACAAGCACAAGCACAAGGTATATATGAATGTAAATACGAAGCTTGTGATTTGGAGAATGCAAACCACCGAGAAGAGTAGACAAGTTGACACCGGTGATTTTTACCGAGGTATCGGGAAGCTTGCCAACTTCCCCTACTCCTCGTTGTGTCGACCAACACCTTGGGTGGTTCCTTTGGTGTTTCACCTAGATGGTTCTTCTGTGATTCTCCGATCACTTGCCCCTCAAGGCACGCCCCGCAAGGCACCGTAAGACACCACTCTCAAGTGAGCCTCTCAAGGCACCGCAAGACACCACACGCACAAGGGAGGTACTCACCGACACGCTCTAGTAGTGTCGCTCTTCGCGATCCCCGCGAGGTGAGCACGAACCTCTCACAAATCCTCCTTCGGAGCACCGCACAAGCTTCCTTGCGTGCTTCACAAAGTCTCTTGCCACCAAGCCGTCTAGGAGGTGGCAACCTCCAAGAGAAACAAGCACACACCGCTTGCAACACGATCACCTAGTGCCACGAATGCGATCTCTCAACGCGAATGCACTAGAATCACTCCTCACTTTGATTTGGATGAATTTCGCCAAACACAAGTGAGTGGGAGGGCTCTCTAGCACTACAACACAAGCCACCAAGGCCCAAGTGTGCTAAGCAACCAGCCATGGCCAGCCACCCCATCTATTTATAGCCATAAGCCAAAATAGAGCCGTTGGGGAGGAACATGCAATTCTGCGAGGCCGGCCGGACCGCGCCGACCGGACTCATGCATGAGTCCGGCCGATGAGTCCCGGTCGAACCGACAAACCCAACCCGCCAAATTTAGAACCCCCGCGCATGCGTCGGGCCGGGAATCATCGTCCCGGTGCATGCTTCGGTACATGCGCGCCCCGGTCACTCCCCGAGAGCGACCCGAAAACATGCTCTCTGTTTCTCGACCGGAACCACCCACCGGTGCGTTAGGTCGATTCCCCTGAGATGCTTCCGGCCGCGGTCCGGTCCATCGCGGCCCCGGCCGCCTCCGAGCCGCGAAATTCGTCGTTGTGTTGTCGTTTCTTCGCCTTTGCTCCAAACCGACTTCCGTCACTTGATTCTTGTTTCCAACACGTCGAAGAACACCCCGACACCATGTGTTAGCATTTTCGAAACCATTTTCGTCAAGTGCGGAGTTAGCTCTTACCACGCCACTTGATCCTAACACATTGCAAAGTTAGATCGCTCAAGTGGCACTAGATGACCGATATGCAAACAAGTTTACCCCTCTTGATAGTACGGCCATCTATCCTAAACCCGGTCATAAACTTCTCTAAGCACCAATGACCGTAAAAATGAAATGCCCTATAGGTTATACCTTTGCCTTTGCGCATTTCCATTTCGCTCCATCTCCAAGTGCCGATGCAACCAATGCACCAACACGATCAAGAATGATATGATCCACTTCATATCATCACATGACCTTCTTGGTCCATCGATCTTGACCTCACTTGCTCTTCACCGTTGCGTCGGTCCGTCGGGCGCCAAGTCTTGCCCAAGCTTCACCGCCTCGCGGTCCATCGCTTCACCGCCTCGACTTTGCCCTTCACACTTGCAACCGGTCCATCAAGCCAAGCCTTGTCTTGATCTTCACCACCTTGGTCACATGACTCCATGTCATGTTTCATATGCAATAAAAGCTCCTTCATTGCGTCATCAGACGTGAACTAATCTCCTGTGAATTATCTCAATCACACATTATTAGTTCACCTAATGTTGACACTCAATTACCAAAAACCACAAGGGACCTTTCACTAGGTACTCCGCTTCCGCACTAAAGCAAAAGATGGTGGTCTGATGCTTGGATGACCAAGACAACAGGTTGTTGTCAAGGTTGGTGCAGTATCCCGACATGGAGTGACGGGAGTTGAGGCACCCTGCCCAGCCTACATATAAGTATGTCATGGGGGACTGAACAAGGCTTATGCCAATGTGTAAACCAAAAGAAAGAGTGCCCCTGACGTAGTGGAGAATACGCTTGACAAGGGCAAGGTGTGGCTCCTAGGGGTCATGCATGAAGAGGCACAACCGCTGGACCGCATAGGCCTAGTCGGGGCGGGTGAGAGTAAGGTATTGTAGCACTTCCCAAAGGGTGGTGGCGCCGGTGCTCCAAATCTTTTTTTTTTTTTTGCTAGTTCTCTTCTTAGTTTTTGTGATTAGTTGTTCTAGTGGTTGGATAGTCGAGTTGCAAGTAAAACGTCATTTTTGGACCAAGTTGGTTCAAGGTTGGGCATGTGATCGAAAGTGGTGCACTCTTTTAGTTGGTGGTTTTAGGCCGCTTTTCTCTCCAAAATACTAAGCCGCATGTCTAATATTAATCTTGAGATCATGACCTTCTAAAAAACATAATAAAAATGGTGGCATAGTGTTGTTTTATTCCTCCCCGGGAGAAAAAACAATAACAATGGTCGAAATCGTAGCTTTGGTATGCACATGGACACGACAAAGACGTGGTCAATGTTAATCAAAAGAAAAAGATTTTCTTGAAGCTAAAATCATTTTTCTCGACAGACACATTCAACTCTAAACAATGTTACAAAGTCTAAACATTTCTTCAAAGTTTCACACAACTTGAATCCATCCGGATAATCAATCAAATCCCCCACTTCTTCTTCAATCGATCATGTGATCAACTCGGGCCGTTGATGGTAGTCGAGAACCATTTTAAACCATCAACGAAACATGAAAAAAAAAAAGGCATAAAACAATCACCAACATAGACTTAGGGGTTAAACTAACAAAATTCTTATTTTTCCCTGTGCTTTCCAATGAGACCAATCATTTCCTCCCCCGTGAAGATCATCCAATTTCAAATGTGCCTTAGGTCTAAAAAGTTTGTGACGGGTGTTGCCGACTCGAGTCCATAGACGAATTCATTTTCTATTGCGTCGGATGCAAGTTGGTGGTGGTGAAAACATGCTAACCCTCGTGCTCAAGTTGGTCTACTTGTTGGATAACATGTCGAAGCAAAGACGACGGAGAAATGATGCATTTCGCAGAGAGGAGCAGCGACCGGACGCTTGACCGGGACGCTAGACCCCTGACCGAGCATCCGGTTAGCATGGTGTAAGGTCCTAGATGGCTAGAGGGGGGGTGAATAGCCTATAAAAATTTCTACAAACTCACTAAACACACCGGTTAGTATAACAAATGGCAAATGTGCGGTTTGCGCTAGCTCTAGTGATCTTGCAAGCCTTCTAGTGACAAGTCTAAATATGCTATAGTCTCTAAGTCACTCATGGTCTATGTCACTACTCTATCTAGTGAGCAATCCTAATATGATCCTTATGCTAGCAAGAACAACCTACACAAGCAAGTGCTAGCTCTCTACTCAAAGTAAACTATGAAAGTAAAGCTAGAGTGAGAAGCTTGTTATACCGACGTGTAGAGGATGTCAACCAATCACCGGAAGAAGAAAAGCTATCAATCACACGAAGGTGATGATCCACACACCGAGACAATGAACAAGACGATTTGTTCACCCGGTGTTCACTTGTACACCGACAAGCTAGTCTCCGGTTGCGCCGACCAACACAAGGATGGTGTTTGAGCTAGGCGGTGCCCTTGCTAGCTTGAACACACCACTCACAAGTGAGGTACCCAAGACACGAGCAATGTATTCCTTGCACTTTGTCTTCCCGACGAGGAATGCGTGATCCTCTCACAATTTCACCCCGGAGGTGGCCAAGAAACAATCTCCTCTTCTTGCCAACAACTCCACCAAATCACCAAGCCGGCTAGGAGCGGTGTCGCCAAGAGAAACGGAAACCCAGGGCCATAACGATCCCCAAGTGCCTCTAGATGCAAGAACTCGATGCAAATGCACTTGGATCAACTCTTTTTTAGAGTTCAAGGGCCATGCCCCGGCCTTCTAAATTGAATTAAAAGACCAAAGTACGAGTTTACAAAGAGAGTTCACGCTCCTCTCTCTAGCCAGAAAGCGGGGAGGTAAAAACTTATTACAAGCAAGCCACTTAGGGCCAAAAAGCTAGAACGATGGAAAAAAAAACTAAAACGCCTAATCTGAAACTCCACTCAAATATTTAAGCCGCTTCCATTATGTCGCCCGTAGAGTACCACCAGGTCTTGTTAGTCCCACCACCCGGCTTCTTGAGTGATGTCATCGCTTCCACACCCTCTTGTAATAGAATGGATTCATCCCAGTCACTTAACTCATTGGCACCAAAGATACTTCTCTTGCTTCTTGTCCGATCTTGCTTATGCAGTTCAAAGGCCGGTTTCTTTTCTTGTGGGCAGAGTAGTATCCAGTTTTGAAGAGTACCAAACTACTGCGTGATAGAGTATTTCCATACTCGCCACCATGTATTCGAAAACAACAATCGTTTCTAAGCTTCCATAAAGACCATAAAACTGCAGAAGTAACTATATTGACTACTACAAATTTTTTCCTACTTAGCCAACAAGT
Source organism: Hyparrhenia diplandra (assembly GCA_015847255.1). Lineage (NCBI taxonomy): Eukaryota > Viridiplantae > Streptophyta > Magnoliopsida > Poales > Poaceae > Hyparrhenia > Hyparrhenia diplandra. The sequence goes on from JADLZK010012831.1 coordinate 144,486, forward strand.
CCCTAAATTTTCAAAAAGAAGCAATCATATTAATGTCTAAGATTCTAGTGACAACCGACCAAAGCATTGCTTAGCAACCGCACAATCAAAGAATAAGTGATGAACAGATTCCTGTTCTTCACAAAATAAGCAAGTCATATCTTTAACTTTGACCCTTTTAGCTAAGTTGTCTCTAGTCAAAGTTTCGTTGTTTGCTAACAGACCATAGGAAAAAAATAACACCCTTGAGGAACCTTAATTGACCAAATGCCAGAACGTGAACCGAATGGATCCTCTAAAATTAATAATCTTATATAAGGACTGAGAGGAATAAATGCCATTGGTATTAAAATTCCAGATCAAAGCATCCTCCTCATTAGTGAAACTAATAGTAGAAACTAATTCAACAACTTCTAACCAAAGCCTATACAACTCAGGAGTAAAAGTTCTCCTAAAGGAACATTTAAGTTCACTGCCATCCCAAAGATCAGCAACGGTTCCTCCTTGTTCTACAACTATCCTGTAAATTGGCCAATATTGAATAGCCAAGCTAGAGGGACCTAGCCAATTGTCTTCCCACAGCCACTTGGATCAACTCTTCTCTCAAGAATGAAGCTTAAATCAAGAATGAGAGAGGAGGAGGCTTGCTTGCTTGCTCAAGAGTGTTTTGGAATGACTCAAATGTCCAAGAGACGAGCAAGAGGCAGCCAAGGGGGTATATATAGGCCACACCACGAAATGTGGTGGAAGGGGAGAAACCCACGGTTTCTCTGCGGCCGACCGGACGATCGACCGGACTCACCGGCCGGTGGATCCGGGTCACAACCGACAAGCCAAACCGACCGCCGACCCCGCCGCCGCGGCGCCCGGTCGCGCAAGATCCGGCCGATGGTCGGCCAGACCGAAGCCTCCTTCGGCCGGTGGGTCCGGTCACCCATCGACCCTAGAGACTCGAAACACCCTCTCTCGCCAGACGCAGACCGGCCGGGTGCGTCCGGTCACTTTCTCGCGGCGCTTCCGCCGCCGGGCCCGGCCGCGCCAGAGCCGCGAAATTTCATCGTTTCGCCGCCGTTCCTTCGCCTTTGCTCCAAACCGACTTCCGCCACTTGTTTCTTGTTGCCGACACGTCGAAGAACACCTCGACACCATGTGTTAGCATTTTGAAAACATTTTCACCAAGTGCGGAGTTAGCTCTTTAGGTTAGAATGCATGCATATGAATTTTGAACCTAAAGGCACATGAGGACCGATATGTACGATAAGTTTCCCTCTTTATAGTACGGCGCTTTTATCGATCCTATAATCACCCACACCCTCTATGGTGTCTTGGGTGTGAAATCAAAAGTCCTATGGTTATACCTTTGCCTTGGGGACAATTGATCTCCAAACCACACCGAATTGAATGCTTGATCATCTTTTGGATCACTTCGATCCATCCTCCATGATCACCATGCACCAACCCGAAGCACGACCAATCTCCAATCTAGTCAAACACTTAGCATCGAGAGATTAGTCCTTAGGTGTCACTAAATATCCAAAACCAAACTAGAGATCTTCACATGGGTCCGGTCAATTCCAGTAAGCATCCGAAATCGTTTTTGGCCGACCGACGCCACGACCGGAAGCCGGGTCCGAGCCGTCACCGTGGGCCCGGGCGTCCGTCTTATCCCGACGGACTCGTGACCCGGAGCATCAGGTCACCTCGCAGAAACTGAGGTCCTGTTTGGTTTAGGGACTTTTTAGTTCTTGGGACTAAAAAGTCCCTTTTAGTCCCTACCAAAACCAAACAAAGGGACTTTTTTGAGACTTTTTCTCTATTAGTCCCTAAAAGACTCTCTTGAGGGACTTTTTTTTTATTAGTCCCTAGGACTAAAAAAAGTTTAGTCCCTAGCAACCAAACAGGACCTGAGTTTTCCTCCCCAACGGCTACTATTTGATTGGAGGGATATAAATAGTTGATTGGTTGGCTTATGCTCTCTCTCTCTCTCTATTGGTTATTTGAATCATTTCTAACACCCATTGAGCTGAGCAAACATCTCCCCACTCTCCTCTCTTGCTTGTGAGCACATTCTTGAGAGATTGGGTGAGAATCAAGTGCATTGCTTTGTGAGTTGCATTTAGAGGCACTTGAGGGTCGTCATTTGTGGATTTCTTGTTTCTCTTGAGAGCACCACTCCTAGCCGGCTTGGCGATTGGTGGAGGCGTTGGCAAGAGTTGGAGATTGTTCTCGACCACCTCCGGTTTGATTTGTGAGAGGACCGTGCATCCTCGTCGGGGTGACAAATTGCAAGTTAATATATTGCTCGTGTCTTTGAGTACCTCTCATTTGCCTTGGGTGCAAGTAGCCTAAATGTAAATAGCTAGGAGTGAGCTCCACCTTGCCCCACACATGAGAAGGTCGACACAATGGAGAGTAGCTTGAGGGTGCTCAAGTGAACTTCGGGTTAAATCGTGTGTCTCTCCATTGTGTGATTGTTGTCTCCCGGTGATTGGCCTCATTGTCTACATTGTGATACTATCTCCGGTGATTGGGTGACTCATCTCTACACGATTGGTATAACACCTCCTTACTACTTTGCATTACTTTGATTGTATATCTTGTACTTATGTGGTGATAGTTGCATAGCTTGTTAGAGTAATTAGCTGGTTCACCTAGTTGGTCGTAGTAACTTAATCATTTGTGTGAATTAGAGACTCTAGCAACTAGAATTATGATTAGGAGGCTTGCCGATAAGTAGAGCTAGAGCAAACATATTTACGATTTGTTATTTACTAACAAGTTGCTCTAGTGAATTTGTAGAATTTTTATTAGGCTATTCACCCCTCTAGCCATTTAGTACCTTTCACTCCCGCCGCCACCCCCTCGCCTTCCCATCTCGCCTCCCGCCATCGCCGCCTCCTCGCCTCCCCACCGCCATCCATAAACGCACGCCGGTCCGCGAGGAGGATGCGCGCCCGTGCCTAGTGGAGGAGGAGGTCGCACGTCGTGAAGGGTGGGCCCGCCACGCCCGGAGGAAGGATGGCGCTGGCGGCCGGCCTCGACCCCCGCCGCCGATCCGGCCCGGAGGAGGAGGCCGCCGCCGACGAGGAAGTGAGCTGTAGGTGTGAGCCCAATGGTGAAGTCTTCTTCAATTCCGCAGCGGGATGTTGGCATGCATTGAGAAGGCGCCTACCATGGAGAATCGATTCATGGATTCGGTAAGCCTCGAAGTTCTTCCTTCCTTGCTCAATCCTTGATACTATGTTGTGGGAGTCCAAATCAGGTTCGAATGTATAGAGGTGATGGTCGAAGCGGTGCCCCCTCGCGCGTCGTCTTTGTCGCCATCGGAAAGCCGCCGATTGCACCCTCCCCCGTCCGCCGGGCGTTTCCTGTCCTCCGCACGTCATCACGTTGCATGTAGCCGGCTCCCTTTACGACTCACGCCGCCCCACCAACGCCGTGGACAACGTGCTTGTGCAGCTTGCCCAACAAGTCCCCGGTAATTTCCTTTCTAATTCAATTGCTTTGCTTGTGCGGCAACGTATGTCATTTTCTCATCGAGTTTGAGAATAAAAGATGTCTATTTCAGGTCAGTTCAGTTAGAATTAGGCAACAGTAACAAAAAAATGTCAGAATTAGGCCCCAGTATACGAGTAGGTGTAGCTTATATATGCAGTGTGTAGTCTTTTCCATGAATCAACTCAGTTTTTGTACTTAGAAAGTGGTTGAGGATAAACATTTCCATTGCTTAGAATGGTCAGGTATTTATTAGTTTGATATATTTCTTTATCCATATATTTTCCAGAGATAATTTATCGATTCGAACACGATTGTGTTGAGATTTTCCTGTTATTGTTCACTGGAAAATCTCTATGTGTAATTGAGGCTACAATGTTGTTGTGTTCATGCATGCTGAAATGTCATTTTTTTTAACCACAAATCCCTATTTTAGATATATGAGGGGATTTCTACTTTGTAAATTCAAACAATGAATAAGTTCAATTATTTTGACAATGAAACTATGGGCTATGAATCTGGGCTTGAGGTTGCTTCAAGAAAGGGCCAAATCTGATTCATTTTGGTGGCCGTTTATTGCCAATTTGCCAGAGACATTTACTGTTCAAATCTTCTTTTCTGGGGAAGACATAAAAAAACTCGCAGTATGCTCCTCTCCTCCACTAGGTTGTTAAATACATATGGTTGTATCTAGAGGGAGGCCTATCATTTTGCCCTTATTTTCTAACTGACTCTATTTCAGGTTAATAAAAGATGTCGTTTTCTCCTTGAGTTTGAGAAAGAGATACAGCACAAGCTTCATACTATGCCCTCGGTAGATCAATCCTTTCTGTGTACAAGATGTGAATGCATCTTCCCTTGATGGGCTATGTCAGCTGCCTCTTCTCGTGCATTCAGATTGCATGGTGAAATTCCAATGTTCACTTATTGATGTGTGCAACCATAGTTTCAACCCAAATGCTAGGATTGTTCAGGAACGAAGTGTAAACAACTTAGACATGTCAGTAAAGGTAAGTATCCTGTGATGTTCTTGCACTCTAAATTTTCCATCTATACACTCCTGAAAATTTTGTTCCAAAATCAAGCTATCTTTTTCCTCTTTCTCATATCCACTTTTCAAATGGGGACGGTATTATTGGATTATTCTTATTACTATGAAAATATTTGCCTTTCGCAAAATTTCTACTTCAATCTCTACTTGTCATTTGATATGTATCAGTCATGTTCTTCCCTACTCTTCTTTTATATACAATTTCCCTACTCCTTTGTTGTAGGTATTAGGGCAGCTGATCTTTCTTGCTTGATCTCCTAAAAATACGAAAGGTTCCATTCCACAAAATTCACTGCGGCAGCATGCATTGCTGAAAGACCCTTCTGTGATGAACTTTGGTTTTAGAAAAAAATAGTTTAGTGACGGTACGTTATCGGATCCAAAAAAATTCAGTGCTCGAAATTTTTTCAGAGCAACATTATTATCAAATAAGAACCTTTTGTTTCTTTTGTAATGTTCTTATACCATTCTATTGCCTTTGTGACAATACTTTTATCAATGGGATGTATGTGATTGCTAAATTGGGCTATTTTTGTGCTTCTAGGGTTTAGAAAAGATTCTGGACCAACAAATGATCAAAGTCTGCAATGATCAGTACAATTTGATTGACAAATATACTGATGGCCGGCTATGTTCAGGTATTCTCATTTGAACTTTTTTTTTTTAAAAAAAAAAGGATATTGACACTAGGCATATTTCATCTCCAAAATGTTGTGCTTCTGATTTTCTAATTAGAATTAGTGAGAAAAGTACGAGGTCTTTAAATTTTGTTGATGAAACCAAATATGAGATATTATCTAAGCTAACAACCAAGGACAACCTTCCAAGGGTATGACATAATAATATAGTATGAATATAGCCCTCATTTGTTTTACAGTATGTGTCAGCTTACTGGAGATTGTTGATTCAATTAGCGAACAAAAGAATTTATCCATTGTTTTTTTCCATTAGTCTATACAGTGTACACATGAAGTTTTAACATAAAGAAGCTTCATAATTTATCTCAGTTAGCTGTTGTTCTACAGTACAAAAACAACTGATATTTAACTCTCTATCTGCTCCTAAGCAATTTAGATATTTATCACCGATCATCTTAAGCCAACCTCACAACACCTATGATTTCTTCAATCTCGCAGCAACTCACTGAAAAAAAAAATGAAAACTCAATGTCAGACAAGTGGATCCAATTGATGCTCAAGGCAAACAACAAAATAAACAGTAAGTGCTACTTCCCAAATAATTAAAAACAATATAGATCCAGAGACTCCATCAAGTCTAATATCTAACATTTATTTGATACTAACTTTTAATGTAGGTAACATTTCAAATTCATCTCACTGTTAGGCATGCACGAAAAGTTAGGGAATTAAATCATCTACCAAAGACTTTCTCAAATAAATAATTATATATCTTTTATTCCATTACCTGAAATTTTGACCTATCCAACATATTTGAATATTTCCGTTCATCATTATTTCACCTTGGAGTTTAAACATAAGTTTAATATGTATGCCAATAAATATAACCTCGGTTTCATGCATTTAAGATCTTCCTGACCTTCTGGTCTATCAGTGACTTTTGCACAAAGTTGAAATTCAAGGATGCTGAAAATCTATAGCACGTTTCTCACTTGGAGAGAGTGATTCTCCTCCAAAACTAATTGTGATTAAATTCTTAGTGATTAAAAGTTAAACCTCTAACAATTCCTTCTTCCTATCCGCAGCAACGCTGGGAACCCTCCTAGTTAATCTAATGTATACTTATCATTAACATTAATAAACGTTAATACTTTGTCATATATATTGAGTCAAAATTAAGAATCTTTGACTTTTTGGGAAACAAGATTTACATGTTTTTATAGAAGGAGGGAGTATAAATTTGTTGCTTATATGTTGAGTACAGAGCCCCTACATTTTATGATCATGTAACATCTTTAACTGTTTCATGCACATGACTTGTACGTACAGTACATACACAATTTTCCTTAAATTAATTACTTGGGTAATTAACATCTGGCTGTGCATGGTTGCTGATCTGGCGCTTACTCTTCTATTCTACAATTTGTAGCAAGGATACTTCAGGTCAGGGTCGTATCCCGTATCGCCGTATAGGGTATGTACGTATCCGAACGGATACGCGGCTGATGCGGCCCCGATATGTATCCGTGTCGTATCTCATTTTTATTTTTAATTTCCGTGTCGTATCTGATTTTTATTTTTAATTTAAGCAATTAGGATATGAGTATGTGGGCCGAAACGTATCTACAGGTTGGATACGGCCCAACCAGCCCAACAAGCTGCAACCGGCAAAGCCGGAACCTGCCCACCTCGACTCGCCCCTCCCGTTCCTCTCGCTCTGCCTCCCCGCACTCGTGCAGGAAAAGCGCCGCCGCCGCTCAGCGGCCCCCGGCGGCTCGGCGGCGGCCACCGAACTGCCGGTCACACCGGAGAGTTCTCCATTCTCCACCGAACTGCCGCTCCGCGCGAGAAGAGCTAAGCCACCACGGTGCATGCAGGACTGGGGAGAACACTGGAGGCACAGCGTGGATCCGGCGACCTCTGGGCTCCCGGCGAGTGATGACTGCTGAATTGCTGATAGGTGAGTTTATTGCCTTCTGCCTCAGGCCTTCCTTATAATCCTTAGTTCTCGTTCCAACCTGCTGTAACATTTGAGACTTAGTGTATGGTGTAATAAACAGCTCTGATGATGACGTATGGTGATTCAGTTTCCTGTTTTTCTTCAGGCCATAATTTAACATTTTAGATTTTTAGCTACTTTGTTGCTAACTTCATTTGCTTCCCCTTATTCTGTAGGACGGTGAATATGAATATCTATTATCTATATAAAGATGATGAGGATGGAGAGGAAGAGTTTGAGGTATGGTTAGGCTAGCTGTATCTTCTGTGATATATGCTACCACCAGTGAAGAAAACATAATTTTCCAGACAGTCAAAACAGATTGTTTTCTTTTTCTTAATGTGAAGTTACTTTACTGGATATATACCGTACATTCAGCATAAAATCAAGAACTAAGGCGCAACATCAAGAGGAACTTTTATGCATACAATGCTTTGCTACTGAATTATATGTGATATGAGGATCCAATAAACAGTCAAGTTTTCTGGGTTTTTAGTTTCTACTAATTTCTGTAATAAGTTTATCTTGGCCAAATACTTGAATATGCTGGATGCCTGGATCTTAGTTGATGTTCTTTTTTTCTCTACTGTGCTTGGTGCATTGGAGGTTTTGATGCTACAAGCCTACAACAACCCCTAAATTTGGAGCTGAATTGCACCGTAGGTATGGTAGACGACGGGTGCAAGCCAGGGGCATGTCAGCCACCAACATGAATGCTAACCTGAACTCCAGCAGACATGGGCATTGTACTGCAAATGGATGCTCACAGAACGAGGAACTGAGGAAGTATTCAAAATCATCGCTTGCTAGTTGAGGCATCTCTAGGTTACTGACTGGCATCTTGTTGATCTTGGATATGTGCAGCTGAATCATCGACTTACTCTGTTTAAACGCCAAGGTGCTTTGTTTAAACCGATATGTTTTTTTCCTAGCACATACTGCTCTAATGAATCCAGTTGTTACTCATAATTCAGATTTCTCATAAAATAAATATATTTTATTTATTTTTATAAATGTTTAATTTTATTTATTTTTATAAATGTTTAATTTTATTTATTTATAATTTTGTTCTTATTTATAGGAATAAATATCGGAAACACTTCGAGAGAGAAAAAAAAATAGAAAAGGTCACGCATGAACGGGAGAAGAAACGGAGAAAAAGAAACCGAACCCCATAGGCCCACACAAGTCCAATAGCAATTGCAAATAGCCCATCGCAGCATCACCCTTCAAACGTATGGACTTGAATCGGACTCCAACTCCTCTTGCCGATGGTAGGCAGGAAAAAGAGGTGGAAAAAATGTGAACAAGAAATTTTCTCTCTTTATTAATAGGTATAGATACCGCCTAAAAAAACTGGCAAATGTATAATTTATTAAAAAAATTTTGTTGAATTTAATAAGAGCTTTTATTTTTAATAAATCACATAATATATTTTATAAAAAAATGAGTGAAATGCACGAGGAACTTGCAAATTTGTGTAAAATAGGCCCGTAGACTTTAGAAACCGGACATCTAGCCCCTCGAACTTGTGAACTGTTCACCCTAGGTCCAGCCCGGTTTTGCATGGCTTGCGTGGCGTTTTTACATGTACACTGTAGCGTGATGACGTCAGTGGTGACATCAGCACTCCTTTTTAATTTGTGAAATTGATATCTTTTTATTCGAGCTAGATGTATTTCTCAAATCTATAATAAATACTAGAGCAATGATGGATTGATCCCATTTAAAAATTTGACAGGATATTGACTTAACTTAGTTTAAGAAATCTAATTCGTATATAAAATTTTCCACGAAACCATTGCATCAAAGTTTCCCAAAAATGAGTTTTTGAAGGTCTTTTTTTATCTTTATTACACCTGTTTTAGGATTGCTTCCAAACAGCCCTTAATAAGGGTTTAAAACTTTTTTTGTAAACCTTGGTATAAAACTTTTCTAAAAAAATCACTAGACATATATTTTCCAAAAACTCTGAAAAAATCAGGAGAAGGGGCGACCAAACCCCATCGTCGATGCCACGCCCCAACCAGGCCGGCGCGCCATATGGAGAAGCCTCCTCGGCGGCGATCCGTCAGTGGTGAAGGGCAGATCCGCTACGCATTCCAGCAAAGCCCTTCAAACCCCGTCGCCCGTAGTGAAGGAGGATCTGTTGCTGCTGCTGCGTACACCGTACGATCTCTCGCGCTTTTTCTACTCTGTAGCTATGATCTTGTGTTAGGCTTGCATTTTGTGAAGCCGGATTCTATCTGATTAGCCATTGCTGATTCCCTGGGAAGAATTGAGATTGGTAGCGAAAAGAAACTTATGATCATTGCCCTAGGGTGGAACGGGAGCTATTTTAATTTTAATCTACCCGGGGGGTGGGGGGAACGGCCCTAAATTGCTGCATTTGTATGTGTTTCAATTTAACAGAGACTAGAGGTTTTATAGATTTGTGTTGTTACCTCATTTTACTCGTACGTCGCGCGACGATTGTTCTCAAGTATGGATTTGTTAGATGTGTAATCATCGTGCTGCTTTCTCTTTATATATATATATATAGGCTTAAGACGCCTGTGGCAGGTTCTCCTGAATCTGCATCTCCACAAACTCTGCAAAACCCAAATGTTTCTTCCTTGGAGCAGTTGCCCAGCACTATGCCACTGGAAAAGTTGATCCCTGACAGTACACAAACAATGCCACATAAAACAATTGGCAGCTCATCCAGCACTGTCACAAACACTTGTGAGGAGCCTGTATCAGGTGCTGCTGATTCCACATATGCTCCAGCTCTCTGCAAGAATCAGATGCTCCATCCTTGGACAAGTTTGTTGACAATTTATCCGAGCAGCAGCTTGTGGAAGGTGTTGTTTCATCCTTGGAGAAGTTGCTCGACACTACATCATATGAAGAATCAAACATCGCCAACCCACAGACAATGACGCAGAACTCCATTGATGTCACATTCAGAACATTCCCATCCAGGTCTGAAAATCTTGTGGCAGATCCTGCTGACTCCACCACATCTGCACTAACTCTGCATGAGCCAGATGTTTCATCCTCGGAAGAGTATTTTGAAAGTTCATCGGAAGAGTCAATCACTGCCAGTCCACGGACATTGCCGCATAACGCCATTCATGGCTCTCCACCAACTCTTGGGCCTAACATTTTGGTCTACCGTCCTGTAAACTCATTTGAGATGTTCTACATTAGATTGACAGGAGGGGATCTTTCTGGATATACCCTAATGTGGGTGGACCGTTTTCAGAGCATAGATGAAACTGAAAATGCTATCAATAGTTTTCTTGATTTATGGCAGTGTGGAACAAGGTAGTATCTGGACTTCATTCTAGTTCGTGTATCTCCATTACAAGCAACTGTTGTTGATTATTGAACTGAAACAGGATTAGTACAACAAAGGGAGGTCTCAATTCATCAAGTAGTGAGAATACCTGTAGTGACAAGTGGCATTTGGCTCAAGCTATACTGGACCAGTTTAATGAGCAAAACAATCTTTCCGGGGTCTGTCTCTATCTCTCCCTCTCTCTCTATTCCCCTCCATCTCCTCTCTCTCTCTCTCTCTCTCTCAGATGCTACATTTTTCTGTTGTTCTTATTTTAGAATCGTGCACATGAACTGGAAGATCTTTTGAGGAAGCAAAAGCTTTACGAGAATCACAGATGGTATTTTCATTTCAATTTCACAACAAAGCAGAAAGAAGCTGATGATGATCAAAGGACTGGCAAGAAACTATTCTTTGCTGAAGTATCACATATGCAAGGAAAAAGTGACTGGGAGGTCAACTGTTGCCGCATGATCGAATTTGAAACTAAGGGTATCCAACACTCTTTATCTTAATGTTGCATACTCGTGGGGGCTGTCAGGGGTTCCATAGTCTGAAGGAATATTTGTTTACATACATATATTTTGTAGTGATTTGCTTTGTGTGGTCTTCTGGTCACATTTTGCAACCCAAATCAAGAGAACCTGCATGTATTTTACAATATCTTATGTTGGCACATAAAAAAATTTGAGAAAAATACAGGTTCTACTTTTGCTAGCTCTAATGTTAAATATAGTTGTAAATTCTTTGCTGAATGTTGTATAGTTTGTCGATTTGTTTATAGCAGTAACATCAGTTTGTTTGCCATTGTGCTATATTTTGAGTATGTCATATCATTTCGTGACGCCTGCTGTTTATGATCATGTAATGTCTCAAACTGTTTCATGCACAGGACTGTGTATTGAATTATACAATTTTTGTTACCTTAAATTACTTGGGTTACTAACAACTTGCTGTACTGCCTGTACATGGTTGCTGATTTTATGATTTTTCTTATTAGATGTGGATCTTTATTTGGCTAACTGTAGAGTATGATTTGCAATTCCTATTATACCAACAAGACAGTTTGTTTGCCTGTTCTTTTATATTTTATTAGTAGTTTATTATATCTTACATGACCCTTGTAGTTTAAGTTTGTGCATTATCTTAAACTGCTATACAGTTTTCTCTACCTTCAACTACTTGTTGTTTTTAACATCTTGTTTGTGCATGGTTGGTGATATGTCGGTTTCTTGCATTCTTTCTTTATGAAGGTGGTCAATGTTTAGGCTGTAAAAACAATGGAAGTCCTGATATGCAGCACCCGGTTGAGACTGATGCATACAGCGGTGGTCACTTGGATGGATATTTACCATTTGGTGTTTATTATGTGGTAAAGCTAATCCGATGATGATGTATGGTGATTCAGTTGCTTGTTTTTGTTCAGGTCATAATATAACATTTTTTTGTGCTTCTTTGCTAATCGCATGACCCTATTCTACATACAGGAAGAGGAATTGGAAGATGAAGATGACGATGAAGATGAAGACGAAGATGAAGACGAAGATGAAGATGAATACGAAGATGTAGACGTGATGCAGGAAGAGATTGTGGTATGCTTAAGCTGTATCTTCTGTTATATGTGCTACGTCCTGTCAAGAAAAACATAATTTTACAAACATGAAAAACATATTGTTTTCTTTGTCTGAACCACAAGTTACTTTACTGGAGGCAGTATATTGTAGTGTAATAGTGTGTTGTCTAAGGGCATGTTTGGATGGAGGGACTAGAGACTAATAGGGACTAAAAAATTAGTCCCTAGCCCCTTCCAAGAGTCTACTGAAATTGGGACTAATTGGGACTAAAAATTAGTCTCTAGTCCTTATGTTTGGTTACTTAGGGACTAAATGGGACTAAAAATTAGTCTCTAGTCTCTAGTCGCATGGGAACCAAACAGGCCCTAACACAATGATTATTGAGTTTTAGCTAGTCAACTAAAACATATGTACTATTATTCTGTTTTTAAGCTTTTTTCTGGTCTGGGCCAATTATATTGTGTCAGTTGGATTACTTTTTTTGTAGAAGATTAGTAATTGGTATAACTGATGGATTGTATTGCATTGAGGCCTCGGCCGGTATATATGAGAGTACAAAACTTGGGGGTAAGGCAACCCCACCAGATACATATGACAGTCCATGATACGTATATCTACAACTACCAAATATGCTAATACTTTTGTGACTGCTTCAGTCGAAATGCCTTGTTGGTCTAGGACAATTATGATATGCATTCATGTATGCAACTCGTAGAGTGTTTCAGAACATTACTAGTATACAGTTGCAACCTATCCTTGTAGCCACTCCAGCTGTTTGCCTCCAGTTTGTTTGCCAAACGAATGTGCATGCTATACGGTAACTACAACTATGCCTTTGTTTTTTGTACTACCTCTTGTCCTTCAAGTGCTGATGGCATGATTATTCCTAGCGATCTTTCTTGATTTCATATATTCATCTTGACTTCATGTTGGTTGAATGCACTGGTATGTTTGCCATTTGCGGTTCCGCAGCAGTATTTGAGGTTCTGGTTGGCAGTTGTCATCTTGGAATTTGTAAGCACTGAAAATCTAGTGGTGTCGCCTGGCCGGGGGAGGGAAAGAGAGGGGCTGGGACAGAATCTCTGTATCTTAGTGGTGTACCACACATATACCTGTGCATCCAACATGAACTCAAGAACTAAGGCACAGCTTGGAGAGGAACTTTCATGCATACAATTATGTGATGTGAAGATCCAATAAATTGCCAAGTTTTCTCAGTTTCTATTGATTTCTATAATAACTTTGTCTTGGTGGAAGGCTTGAATCTGATGGATGCCTGGCTCTTAGTTGAAGTCCTTTTTTCCCTTCCGTTGTGCTTGTTGCATTGGAGGGTTTGATGCTACAACCCCTAACTGTGGTACTGAACTGCACTGCAGCTATATGGTCATCGGGTGACTCTCGAGCCAGGTGCGTTGCATGAGTGGCAGCTACTCCAGGAGAAGTGGCAAATGGATGCTATGAAGTCTTCAAAATCATTGCCTGTTAGTTGAGACATCTTTAGGCTTGTGACTGACATCTTGTAATCTTGGATATGTGCGGCTGAATCATCGGCTTGCTTTGTTTGCAAGGCAAGGTGCTTTGTTTAAAATTCTGTATGTTTCCTAGCGTTTTATATTGCTCTGATGACGCAAGGAACATAAGAGCAGTTGTTACTCATTATTAAGATGTCTTGTATCTTTTTTTTTCTCTCTTGATGAATATGCTCCTCCCATGAGTAAGAAATATTTTCTTTTTTTTTTGTTGTCTTGGATTGCCCCAAGTTATATTGTTTACATGCAAGCATATCGGTAGTTCAGTGCTTCAGATGCAGTCACACCGAAGTCCAGAATTTGTTGTTGAATCACCTGCAAGAGATTCTCTGACACACTGCATGCCTCCAAATGGTTATCTAGCCCATCGTATTCATACTAGAATATGAGTTGACATGTTGTTATATTATTTACTATTTACTCTTTTGAGGGGAACAATTTTGCTTTTGTGGGAACATGATTTTTTTAGTTTTGCCTGTTAGGATGTGAGAATTTTTTTAGTCTACTAGGCCTGTAGCCATATAGGGCCCTTGAAATTTTGGACCCTTTCGCCGGTGTAACCGCACGCCCTAATAATTCTTTCCTAAAAAAATACTCTCTCCGTCCCAAAAAGGTTGGCGTTTTTTGGTTTTCGTACCATAAGTTTGACTTATTTATGTAAAATACGTGTAAATCTTCAAATAAATTTATTAAAATATAGATTCAAAAATCTTTCCAATTATACTAATTATGTATGATTAATATTATTATTTTTTAATATATAATTTATCAAAGTTGTTTCTCAGAAAATGCAAGCGACAAACATTTTGGGACAAAAAAGAGTAAATGTTGTTTCTCCGAAAAAAGTCTTGTTTTTCACCGTAAAATAATTTTTTTGGCGAAACACTAATAATTGATTATGTTTTTCAATCGTTCACGAGTGGCAAAAACATTCATCTCTTTGGTGCTCGTGGTTCACTTGCTCCGAGTCCCTCCCTCACGCCTTCACAGTACCGAACCCAGCCCCAAACCGCTGTGCTCCTCCGTTCCACGCCGGCATGCATTGGACTGTCACAAAAATTAAATTAAATTTAACAAGGTGAAAATTTAATTTAACAGGGGGTTTCGCTTGCCGGGCCACGTTCCACGCCAGGATGAGGATGGGCCAAGCTTTGGTGATAGGCCGGCCCACCGTGCGCTTCATTTCTCCAAGTCTCTACGCGGCTCCGCCCTGAAATCCCCTCCGCCGAAAACCCCAGAGGCGCCTCCGCCGAAAACCCTGGAGCGGGCGCTACCATGGCCGCCGCTGCCACGGAGCGCGAGGCGAAAGAGGCCTTATCTAGGGGCGAGTTTGGTCGATCGGTTCATCTCTACACACAACTTATCGATGCGGGTCACCCCACCGCCGATCTCTATGCTGACCGAGCTCTAGCCCTCGTCAAGCACGGCAAGTACAATGGTGCGTCCGTCCTCCCCTCCCCTCCCCTCCCCTCTTCGTTCTCTGTGTGCGATTGAATGATTTGTCGACGTGGGGTGTCAGTTGGAAAGGGTCAGAGCGAGCTGGTGCGATTTGGTCGGCCTGATTTTGTTGCCGCCTACCCAGCCAGTTTGTTTGGGTTATGTAGCAGCTAATTCAGCATTATATTTCAAACCTGAATTCATGCATGAGTTAGTTTCCAGTTTTAAAACAATAGGCTGTGTTAGGTTTGCCATATAACGTGAAACTGCTGTAAAATGGGGATAGAAGGAGATGAAACTGTGACTCCAGATTGATATTCAACAAGAATTGAACCACACCAGATTGTTATTCAACAAGAATTGAATCACATCTTTATTAATATAGAGTAAGAGCCCATAGAAAGTAAATAGCGAATCCACTATATTTAATTTTTCTTTTCTTTGGTTTTTAGATTTTTTGACCAACATAACAATCCATAACTAGAAAATCCAACTAATATCAGTTGTTGGGATGCAACCAAATGAATATTCCCAAGCAGACACTTTTCAGAACTGGAAATACAAAGATAGAACACAAATATGCATTTTCCTCTCTGAACTAGCAAATGGACCATTATATGCATAACTAAAATAGAAGAAATAGCATCAGCAGACAGCGAGTAGACTTAATGAGTTAATGAGAATGGATATTGAGATGACAAGCGAACATCTCGAAGAGATGGAAACAACAAACGCAAGCCAAGTAGGACACAACTTAAGAATCAAAAGCAAAATATGCAAGAAATCAGAGAGTAGGGACAGGAGGACATGTCTAACAGCTACAAAATCACAAAAATGCAACAAGCTTACAGCCATATCCATGGGCCAAATAATTAAGCAAACCACAAAACACTGCAGCCTGGGAGCGAGGTAGGGTCACCGCCACCACACACCTAGATGAGGACCATCAAGGACACGACCAAGCTAGGAACACATGTAATACATGGAAACCTGCATCGGCAGGAACACATCACATCCCCTTTCCCAGTGGCAAGTTTCAGCCATAGCACACCGTAGCCGCCACTGTTGCTCTAAGCCTGAGCTGGAGAGCAGGCAATGACTAACCCCAACTGACTATGTGCAAGCCTGGAGAAGCCACTGCTCGATCTATGCTGGCAATACCCAGCTGCCAACGAAAGGTGAGGAATTGCGGTGCTTTGTAGCATGCTTTGGGTAGCCCACACTGTAAAGCCACTAATCTGTGTGGCCTCATCTACACCAGGAACAGACAACCCACCAGGCCAGACGTGCCGGCGCAGCTATGTTTTTTTCACTGGCGCATGCCAATGCGAATGGGAGCTTGCTTGCACCGCAACAAAGAGGGGAGGGAGGATCAACATCCTCACAGAAAGGAAAGGAAGCCGAGGGACGGGGAGGGGCAGTGAGGGAGAGAATACATTGATGTGGCGCTCCCAGCGAGGAAGGCTGGCGAGCCTAGGTTGATGCCCGTCCTGTTTCCAGCAAGGGAACGGGACGAGGAGCAGGAGAGAGCACCTTCACATGCGTAGGTGTGTCAGGGGGGACTCGCTCCTGCAGCGATGGGAAAGTTTTGGGGAGAGATATTTTTGGAGCGACGAAAAGGTGCATGGGAGTCTGGGAGGGAGGAAACATGGTGTCAACCAAAAAAACGATGAATTTCTTTTTACGTATTTTTGCAGGCTGTGTACTTAATAATACTTGCTAATTTGACTTGCAGAGGCCCTTGTAGACGCCAACATGGCAATTGATCTAAATCCTGGTATGGCTAAAAGCCTACGGCCAAAAAGCGTAAGTACACTTATGTCTACTTCTCAAAAGCGTTATATGTGTGAACTGATCTACTGTATCATTATCATACAGTGCAGCTCTTTGGAACCTGAAAGACTATGGAAGTGCAAAGGTTGTTATACAATTAGGAAAGGTCAATGTACCAAATTACCCAAAGTTTGATCAGTTTTTGGAAAATTACCAGAAAATCATTATCGGTGAGTGATGAGAACAGTAGGTTTATATATTCCATTTTTCACACTTGTTATTATTGGCTTAGAAATGTTTACTAGCTCCAAACTGAAAAGAAAAATGTGTACTGAAAATAAAAATGTGTTCCAATATATCTATGCAGAGAAGGCAAAAGAAGCACTTAATGATGGTGACTTTGTGCTCGCTACTGAGTTGTTTACTGAGGCTATTGATGACGGTCCAGCCACTGCTGACCTTTATGCTGACCGTTCTCGGGCCCTCATCAAGCTCGGGGAATACGATGGTGCGTGAGTCCTCCCCTCCCCTGTCTAGCTTTGATCTTTTTTCCATTAAATATAATATGGTGCATGCTCCTGCAGAAGCTGTAGCGGACACAGACATGGCAATCAAGCTTGATCCTGCTTTTTTGAAGGCTTATCTGCTAAAATTGTCAGTGACATGCTTATTTTCATTTTTTTGGGCAGTATTTTGTAGAAGAGAATAAATTTTGACTCCTCTACATGTTTTTAGTCTTGCATGGTACATGCGTAAAGATTACCCAACTGCAAAAGCTGCTCTTGAACAAGGCTTGCCATATGGATCTGGTGATCCTCGCTTCGCTTCCTTTTTTAGAGAAATGTGATCAACAAATTGCTGGTGAGATCCTAACCTAAAG
This sequence comes from Hyparrhenia diplandra, assembly GCA_015847255.1. Lineage (NCBI taxonomy): Eukaryota > Viridiplantae > Streptophyta > Magnoliopsida > Poales > Poaceae > Hyparrhenia > Hyparrhenia diplandra. The sequence goes on from JADLZK010012831.1 coordinate 162,163, forward strand.
CTACTAGTTGCCATCTATTGTGGTCTCTATGAAGTGATTTTTTTGTTAGCTTGTATGTAAATTGAATAATAAATATGCTTGAGTCATTTTTATACTCTCTATTGTGTGGATTCAGAGGTCAAGCAAAATGTGAAAATGGAGGGTACAGAATCTGGAGAAGCCTCCAGCCATCCCAGATACAGGTAATTGAGTAACAACTCCTTAAGTAATGCTAACGTTCTCTTTACCCAAATAAGAATACTACCTTTCTATTCTAATAGAGGATCCATACACACAGAAGAGAAATGCATATCCTAGAAACTGGAATTCATGTCAGTCAGTCAGTGACCAACTTGTTTAACATATTCTTTAGGTATTACTATTACAACACTCCTAGAGAGGTTGTATTGACCATTTGTGCGAAGGCAAGCAATGAAGTCATTCGTTTTGAGAAGCAAGTGGTGTGTCTCACTTGCCTTATCAATTAACATTGTAACCCTCTTGTGGTTGTAGTTCATTTTATCAACTGACAATCTAACATACATCTCATTGTAGCTAAATGTATCGTTTGATGTGCTTGGTGAAAATCCCTACCAACTTCAAATCGAACTGTCATCTCAGGTACCCATTCTCCTTACTGCTTAGATGTAGCTTTTGTGTCATCTGTATTATAGAACCATTTCTCATCCTTCTAAGTAACATAGAATACAGCATTAGTCTACACATTCCAGAAATTGTGTCAACAACTTACTCCTACATCTCAGGTTGTTCATATCTTTTTGGGTTTGTTTTGCTTCAAAATTTGGCAAAATATTTAGTGCCTTGCAAAGATCACATTAACTTATGTTAGATATCAGTTTTTTAGGGGTTTGTGGAAATGCAATTTATGCTACATTTTCCTGAGGTAATGTTGACACGGGCACCTGGTGCATCAAAATTCTGCAGAATGCTTTTCTTAGAACCAATTGTAGCCTGAGAACATTTGTTTGTTGCGGACCAGTACCTTACTAAATATAATTGCATATGTGTGTTCCTAATTAGTTTTTGGTTGTTAAAATCAGATTATTCCAGAAAGCTGCAGATATGAAGTACACTCCACAAATATTGAAATACACTTAGCAAAAGATGAGCATTTGACTTGGAAGACCCTTTCTACACACAGGTGCTCTTCTCTACAACTGTTACAGTATTATGACATTTTGTCTATGCATGCATTGTTGCTTGCTTTTTGACATTTTGATCGCTTCCTTATCCCAAATATATATATTTCGTTTGGCATATTATCCATGGCGTATTTGGTTTTGACTTCTGAGTATTCGAGGAGAAAAATGCTCTTTTATTTTGTTCATATGACAAAATGGAAGGACAAAGTTGCTAGTTTTGAAGAGGGTGATGAAATTAAGCTATTTATTTTGCATATGTCGGGTGCTATAGGGATGGGGTGGGGGTGTTTAATACTAATGCCAATCAGAAAAGAAAAGACAAGACAAGATAGAAGATACGGTTGTTGTTTGATACTTAGTTAATAAAAGCTAGATAACGTGCAAGTCTTCTATATAGAAGCCTCTATGGGCAACCAAACATATACAGGCTAATGCAGGCAACCAAACATACTTGAATTTAAGTATGACGACATTCATATACAATCAAGGTGATTTATTAATCTCAGCTTGTATCTATTTGTCACAAGACTAACTGCTTATATCTATAATAAATTCGAGCTGGTTCATTCAGAAGGTTAGTGACCATTCTTAGTTTTCTATTTGGGTTTCATGAAAGATGTATCACTCATGCATATTTCAGTTCTTTTTCAGAATCGAGTTATAGATGGCTCACGAAATGACAGTCTGTGCCAATGGGAAAATAAATTAGTTGTCAACAATGTCAACGAGGTGTGTGGTAACACACTAAAGTTGGAAGATAATGTCGGAGGTTGCAAGGTCGTGCATAAGTGACGAATAATGCGCCACCGCATGTGGAAAATACACCGAAAAAAAGGTGTTGCAAATCCTTGCAAAGGTGGAGTACTTGGGAAAAAATGTTCCCTAAAACTGAGAAGTGCATGAGAAAAGGAAACTGTCATCAAAAGGTAAATAACATTCTCCCTCTTCAATAACCCCTCTTGAACCAGGCACATATCTTGTTAGGGCTAGCGGCCCCAACGAGCTTCTGAGGGGGCAAGCTATAAGGGGTTGTTTGGTTGCAAGTAAACAACCTTGTCTATGTAGCCCCTCACTTCGCTTTCCATTTTGGGTGCTTGGGACTAGACGGACGCTACAAACCAAGCATACTCTAAGCATGCAATCCTTGCAAAGGGGAGATGTAACTAGGAAAAAAAAAAAAAAATGTTCCCTGAAATTGAGAAGTGCATGAGAAAAGGAAAATGCAATTAAAAGGTAAATAATGTCTCCTTTCAGTAACCCCTCTTGAATCAGGAATATTTTGTCAGGGCCTAGCAGCCCCTAACAAGTTTCTGAGGGGCCGAGCTGTAAGGGGTTGTTTCGTTGCAAGTAAGCAGCCTTGTCTATGAAGCCCTCACATTCAGGCTTTCCATTTTGGGTGCTTGGGACTAGAAGGGAGGCCACAAACCAAGCATGCTCTAAGCATGCAATCGTTGCAAAGGTGGAGAAGTATCTGGGAAAATAAATGTTCCCTAAACTTGAGATGTGCATGAGAACAGGAAAAAATGTCATCAAAAGGTAAATAATGCTCTCCTTTCAATAACCCCTTTTGAATCGTGGACATCTTGTCGTGGCCTAGCTGCCCCAACAAGCTTTTGAGGGGGCGAGCTATAGGGGCTTGTTTGGTTGCAAGTAAACAACCTTGTCTATGATGACCTCACTTCTATATGCTTGGGACTAGACGTCATAAACCAAACATGCTCTGTTTGATTGCCATCCTTGTCTAAGGATGGAAGCCAATCTACAACGTCATCTATGTTAATTTTGTTACCAGAAATAATCATAGGAACAAAACAACACCTTAAGGGCCCATTCGGTTCTCATGAAACAATTGTCTGGAACAGTTCCTTGCCCATTCTTTACCGATATTTGGGATTGCTCTACGAACTCTACTCCATAAATTACATCATGGAGCGGCTCCATAAAAAAACCAGGAGGTTGTGGAGCACCGTTTTAGGTGCTCTTGGAACTCTATATATTTTTTTCTCGAACTAAGTGTATGGAGTTAATTAATACTAAAAATATAGAACAAAAGCTAAAAACACATGGAGTAGAACGGTCCTAAAAACACCCCAGCCCTCCTCCTACAAACGCCGGAAGCGCAAGTATAACATGGAGGAGAGAAGTAAAGAGGAGAAGGGGCCGAAAGTCGGATATAAGAATGTATTAATTGTGAGAAGCTAACTACTATATGAGCAGCTTGCTTAAAGCCAGCAGCAATATTAACCATCTTCTAAGCAGCTGGAATGATTCGGGTCCTAATTCTTTCCTAACCGTACGGGAAGACTGCCTCCCGCTGCGCTTGCTTCCGGGCGCTCAGCCTAGGGGCACTGTGCTGCCTATGGAGCCCTCGGCAGACAGCAGCTATGGATCGGCTGGACCGGGACCGGGGACTCCGGGATTAAGGCCCATTGCCATGCCATGCAGGGCCCACCTGGTTGCTGCTGGTGGCTACGGGCCCTCACGCCGACAAGGGGCCCTTTCGCGACAAGTACAAGAGAACTTCATGGAGTCTGCGCCTTGAAGCAGATGCGATTAGACTGCACGCTCCCTCGAAGTGTTCCCACCGCTTTCTCCTCGTTATTGATAGTATATTCAAATGAGTTTGGTTGATCTAGTCATGTAGATGAGATGAAAAATGTATTTTATGTATTTATTTATGTATTTTTTTTGCGAGAAGTATACTTTATTAAATAAAGATCAATTAACATCCTTCCTTATGTATAGTTTGATTTTGTGTAAACAATAATTTATATTTCCTCTAGATTCAAGAGATTTTTTTTTGACAACCGATTCAAGAGATTCATATATATTTGTAGCTTACGTACACGTAGTACTACTAAATCTTAGATATGAACTCGGAGGTATTCCGAGAGCATTTTTACTAGCTAGTTTACTAAATCTAGGGCAACTTTTGAGAGAGCTCTTTCTTGGCTTTGGAATCGGTTATAGTTTATTTGGTGAAGATAAAAGAAAAATGACTTCTGCTATAATATACCCCTCCGTATTGGAAAAGGAAGACCTTTTGGAAAAGGTTTGGGTCAAACATTGAGAACATAAATCATGAATAATTTTTTTAAGTTGTTGAGTTCGAAATGTGAAAATCATATCAATAGATTTGTCTTGAAAACTACTTTCATAAAATATACATATATAATTTTTTAATAATACTAATGTAAAAAAAAAGAGAAGTCAAAGTTGTGCTTTAAAGACCGTGTTAAATCATGAATAATTTTTAAGTTGTTGAGTTCGAAATATGAAAAATCATATCAATAGATTTGTCCCTAAAACTACTTTCATAAAATATACATATATAATTTTTAATAATACTTCAAAAAAAGAGAAGTCAAAGTTGTGCTTTTAAAGACCGTGTCGCTGTCTTAAACGCTCTTTTCTTTTCAAGTACTCCTCCGGGATGGTATTACAAGTCGCTTAGGACAGTACACCGGTTCCAAAACACAACTTTGACCTCTTATTATTATATAAAAATATTTGTGGAGATGTGATATATGTATACTTTTATCAAAGTATTTTTTTAAAACAAATCTACTCATATAATTTTTACATTTATAAACTCAACAACTTAAAAGTTATTGATGATTTATATTCCCGATGTTTGACTCAAACCTTATCCAAAACGAAGTTCTAATACCATCCGGAGGGAGTATTTGATTTAGTATGATATGGTACTCGTAGATCTAGGCTTCATCGTTGGTTTCTAGTTATTTTGGGAAGAGAAGCCGGAGTTATTTTGGGAGTCCTTCCAAATAGGCCTCAAAAATCTGGTATTTGTTGATTTAGACTTCATTACTGGTATCCAATTCATTTTTGGAAGATAGAAAATCGGCTCTTGCTATAGTGCACACGATCTGACTATTTTGGAAAGTTAGCTGTGCTTATCGTCAGTTTCTAATTCATTTTAGTGAGACAGAAAATCAGCTATTGCTAGAGTGTAAACATCTAAACGATTTGAAACCTAACGAACACCTATACCGTGCTTGCTATGGCTGTGTTTAGATCCAAAATTTAGAGTTCAAACTTTTACAAATCCCAAAGATTCTTCGCCACGTCAAATCTTTTAACTCATGTATGGAGCATCAAATGTAGGTAAATGATAATTCAATAGATTGTCCTACCACTTAATGCATCATGTTGGAAAATCTTAGATTAAATCCAGGATTTGAACCCCCGGTGGGGAGTCATGGCCAATGGCCTTTGCCGCTACGCGGTCGTGGGCAATTCCTGGCCTCCTATTGTCGAATCTAAAAGGTCCAACCATGAGGAGGGGCTTACGTCCATCAAAAGGGCCAAAGGTTATCGTGTGTTTGCCAAAAGGGGTCAAACTTTTGGTATGACACGAGTTGCAGTTGCTCTCTCATATCACACATGGAAAATAGACAGATCTTACCTACAACTATGGGACAATATACCCACTACTTAGTGAGGAGAATGCAAGGGAGGGCAAGGCCCCACTACCAGAAACTATTGATATGCGTGTCTTTTTGACTTTGCTGAGTGCCAGAGACACACTCGGCAAATTAGTTGAATCTAGAGTGCCCCCACACATACTCCACCTTCCACCCACATACTTACCAGGGAAAAAAAAAATTGTCTTAGGAATCTAGCCCTTTTTTTTTTTGAAATTTGAGAATATGGCCTCAAAACGAGGGAGATTTTGTTAGAAAATTTTTCTGCCGTTTTGGAAATTCATAACTAGAGTTTCATAATAATTTTGGTGAACAAATTGTGTTGTGCTCCCTGATGTCTAGTTTTTATTAAAAATATGAAACTAACCATATTTTTGTAAAATTAGTTATTTTAATAAAACCATAATATATTGGTATTAATTAAAAATAAATAATTCTACAAAACATGTTTAGTTTTATATTTTTAATAAAAAAAACTAGATATCTCAAGGAGCACAAACAAAATTTGTTCAACAAAATTGGAGTTACCAAACTCTAGTTATTAATTTCCAAAACTGAAAAAGGCCGGATTCGAACAAAGTTTCTCGCTTTTGAGGCCATGTTCCCAAATTCAAACAAAAAAAAGGGCCACATTACAAACTTTTTTTTCAGGGCCAAATTCTAATTCTCCCTACTTACAAATGTGAAAAGTACGCGGTGGCAAACAACTCATAATGATGATGATGTTCGAAGGCCCTATGTAGAAATAGCTAACATGTAGGACCCCTTTATATTTTTTTTTAACCGGCTTCCCATGGCAGCTTAAGGGGGAGGTCAGCGTCTCTCTCCTAGGGACATTGACTCTCGAACCATGAACATTTAACCCATGTCGTTTGTAACCCTACAACAAACATCGAGCATTTGAACTCAGGATCACAATAAAATCTCGAGTCCTCGAGTGTGCAGCCATCCCAACGATACACATTGTGATCAAATTCACTAGTTGTATTCATATCACAGTCTACGTGGATAAGATACCAAATGAAGAGAAGGAAGGTATATACTAGCTAGCTAGCAAAATATCTCCTATGTATAGGATTGTATATCGGTAGATGTTCCACGTTCTCTTCCATATTTCATCTCACATTCCCTTGGGTGTGACTGTTGTCGGCTACGTTACACGGATACGGGTACGGGTATCCAATACAATATGTATCTGATACACGGATACACACTTTCTCAAAAAAGAAAACCCACTAAAATGGTGTATCCGAGTATCCGTGATCCGACGAGTATCGGATACGGATACGCCACCCCCTTGGAGTATCCGTAACATAGGGTTGTCTCGGTGCCAGCGGCAAGGGTTTTGAAGGCCCCGCCGCCGGACTTCCTTGTACACGCAAGGAGCTCGACTGCAGACCGAGATGGCAGAGAGCAACTCAAGCTCAAGAACTTTTCTGGAGAGGGAAGGAGAGGAGACATCTTTTTGCGCTGGTGCGCTTTTTAGCTGTGAAGGGGTGGCTGGCTATATATATAGTAGCCACCAGCCAGCACTGTGTGTGGGCAAGCAGACAGGCCCGCATGCATGCCACCACCCACTCGCGGGTCCTAATACTGAGTGTTTCGATGGAGACTGTTAAGAGCACTCACAATGCAGACTCTATGGTAGTTTCTATCCTCATTTATTATCCCTCTATTTATTGCTTTTTGTTGATGTGGCGTCTGTATTTATTAATGAGAGAGAGGAAAAACACAAGAAACCAAGTCTAACTAAGAAACAAAAGTCTTCACGAAAACCAAGACAATATATGAGAGTGACAAGTGGGCCAGGTGATATCATGATAGAAAAATGCATTGTGGAAGATAGTTTCTTGACCCAATGTCCAAGACTATAGAAATCATGATAGTTTCTAGCATTGTGAGTGCCCTAAGGGCACTTCCCAAAAAGTAGAGTGAGGTGCGTGAAACCACCACCCACTCGCGGGTCCTAATACTGAGTGTTTCGATGGAGACTGTTAAGGGCACTTCCCAAAAAGTAGAGTGAGGTGCGTGGATGGACCGGTCCCAGCCCACAGCTTAGGGGCAGCGGCACACACATGTGGCCCCTAGAGTTACCCTCTTGTTGATGTGATAATGTCACATCAAACTATTTAAGTTGAGTGCATCATACATGGATTCACCATGTGGTACTATTCTCTTCTCCATTTGATAATAGATGTGGGCTTTTGGAGTTCCTATATGATTAATTAAACTATATGGGTCTGGCCCAATTAATCTAACAATGAATACCCTCTCGCCCCCAATAAGAGCAAGTATTATAGATTCGGCCGGTTGCTGTCGGGTTGAACAAAGATGCAATGGTGGTGGACCTAGCTGCTATTTAAAGCATATCAAGGAACATCAGCCAATAGCATGCAGTGCATGCGCCTTCGCAGGCTCAAGCCGGCGGCCTCGCCGTCGCCCGCCCTTCTATTTTCTCGCTTTCTCTCTCATCCATCCAGGATCTCAGCCAATTCGCCGCCCGCTCCTTCTATTTTCTCGCTGCTTTCTCTCTCATCCACGTGAGGATCTCAGCCAGCTCTCGGCCCTTATAATACTTGCTCTAAGGGAGGATAGGCCTCTTAAAGCAAGTTGAAAAAGCCTAAAAAAAAAAAGTTTTATGGTTGGATTTGATTTTATATCCACTTTGTATCTCACAAACCGTCAGTTCAACCACCAGAAACCTATTTGGAACAAAGAAAATTTATTAGAAATAATTTAATTTTACATTAATACTGTATGTAGGAAAAGCTGTTACGGCTGTGTTATTTGTCATCGTCGAACTACCCTTTGTTATTATTATACTATTACTAGGAAACATATTCGTACGCGACAACGTGGCATACAACTTGTTGAATGATTAAAGCGACTTGCGGGTCAGAGCTTTATTTATGATCACATCACCTTATTCCAATTAATCTTGAAATTGAACTCCATAGTCTAGACACTCATTTCTCTGACTCGTATGGGCATGGGCCATTTTAGGACCAGGCTTTGCATCGTGGTGGTGCTAGATGTTCCAACTTGTCCTAGAATTGGACCTCTATTATGCCTAGACATATGTTGCTCTAGCTCGTATGCGCATGAGTCTCCATGGCATTGGACTCCACAATACTCTTGGATATGTTCCTCTAACTTGTATTGACATAGAAGAGATCGACTCTTGGATACATTCCTCTAACCTGTATTATGGATATAGAAGAAAGTGTTGATTTTTAAAATGCTCCACCATGTAATGTATATAACTTTAAATTACCTCTTGTTTTGTTTCAGAATGACAACTTCAGATAATTATGAATTCTCATGGAAAAAAGAGAAGCCTCAACGGACATCGCTTATTACCCCGTGCGTGATCAAGGCCGGACAGGCACATGCATATTTCAAGCCGTGTCAGCAGCGGCTGAATTTGAATTGATGATGAAAATGCCCGAACCAAGCCACATGAACCATGCACAATTAAATTCTCAACAAATGCATTCGTTGCTGACTACGAAAGGGTTGAAGGTTTATTCTCTAGACACATACCGTTTTTATAAGACCGTTTAATTTAACAAAAAAAGCTACAATTTGACTATTTTTTCTAAATGCTCATCTTTATTAACTTATAACAAAATAATTGATATAAATATAACCAAATAAAATTTGTATCATAATAACTAAATTGTTAGCTAAACTGTTGATTAAAGATTTTAAATTTGAATTTAATATACATGTGTTTTATAAATAAGATTTAGATAAAAAAAGTACTCCCTACGTCCCATTAAGTTTGTCACCCCGATTGGGGGTGTCATCTTATTTGATGATTCGCCTTATTCAAATTTTTGTACAAATATAATTTATTTTGTTATGACTTATTTTATCAATAAGATACTTGAATATTGATTAATTTATTTTATTATTTATATAAATATTTTAAAAAGACGGATGATCAAACATGAAGTTCAAAAGTTAAAAACGTCAAACTCCATGGGACGGAGGGAGTACTTGAATACTACTCCCCTCCGTCCCCAAAATAAATGACGTTTTTTGCTTCCCGAGAAATATCTATCGGCAAGAATTATATATTAAAATAGGATTAATATTTATATTACATAATTAGTATCATTGGAAAGATCTTTTGATCTATTTTTTAACAAATTTATTTAGAGATTTGAATCTTCTACGTATTTTTATAAATCGAAGTCAAACTTGTGGCACGAAAAACCTAAAAACGTCGTTTATTTTGGGACGGAGGGAGTACATATCAGGTCTTAGAAACCTAATTACAGCTACACTTATGCAGAATATCAACCCAATGATGACTGGTACAAAGTAGATAGAGCCCTTAAGTTGTTCAAGAAGGAAGGTGTGCTTTGTACGTCCAGAGGAAATAAGGTGACAAGAGAGAAAAAAAGATAAAGGGCTTCCGAAAAGAAAGAACGTGCGCTTCGAGGATATGAAGAAGCTCATCAGGAAAGGACGTGCAGTTATAGGAAGCATAAGAATGGATGAAACCTTTGGAGACGAGAAGCCCGGCGAGATTTATGACTACGATTGCAGAATCCCACTTCTTGAGAACGGTTCTCCTATCGCTCACGCAGTAGTTTTCGTCGGTTATGGTGTGCGCGATGGGAGACCATACCTGGTATTTATGAATAGTCATGGGGATGACTATTGTGATGGAGGCTTCGGTCGGGTGTACTTTGAGCATGTGTTTGACTTTTTTATACCATCGACGTATGACCATAATCGATGTACAGCGCCCTTGAGCTAGATTTGTATTTGTCTGGTTATACAAACTTCACACGAACACAAAACTGTTGGAGGTTGGGGGAAGAATCATTTTGTAGGTACTAGCTGCATACGGAGGTAAAACTGTTGGAGGTTGGGGAAGAATCAACGGATATATTATTTTTCTTGTTCAAATGCATTGCTTTGTTTTCGCTTTCAATCATTATTTTTGATTAATTGTATACATGTCATTACAAAGTAGAGATATATCATTACTATTCATGGTATTAGAAGTGTGTCATACAACTTCACACATCTTCGAAATATACGATTCCTTTACCCCTTCGATGCATTTATCAAAAATTTTAGACAGATTGCTATTATAAATGCCACGGTTTAAAACAAATGACATTACTATTCTTATATTCTAAAACATGCTATTACAATGGCCGGTGTATCTAATCCATATGCCATTTTCAATGCTTTCAACGAAGTTGGACCCACGAGCAGGTCTATAAAATAGATCTTTAGTTATGGCTCGAAATACCCTCCTACTCTCACTTACAAGTGGGTCCATGCTTCATACCCTTCTTCTTCCCTACCACTCTGTCCTCCCTGACAATGCACCTTTTGCCCGCACACAGCTTGTCATTGTCATGACCCAAGAAATAGGGCCGAAGAAGGATAGGGCCCGCCAGGCCCAAGGGCACGAGCGCCTCCCCTGGGACAGCGCTGCGCGCCGCCACCACCACCTCCTCCTCCTCCTCCGCCGGATTCTTCGGCAATTAATTCGGGGAATAAATGAGGAAATTATCTACAATGCATATGTCGGTCCAACATGAATCTAGAGGCACTTCTAATGCAGATTAGTCGTGGATTCCCCCTTTATAGTCGGCTATCGATTCAACATGTGATCACACTCTCTAAAGTTTCTTGACCACCAAAAACAAAAACCCTATCAAGTATACCTTTGCCTTGATCTTCGGGTCTTTGACTTTCCACCGCGTGAGCTTGATGATCCACCATATCCATCATCAACGTCCATGTCCATGATCATGTAGCTCCATGTCGCCTATGTCATCCTATCTCATAAGCACACTCTAGAGCAAAGGATTAGCATAATAGGGTGTCATCAATTGTCAAAACCAAACATGAGATTTTAATCTCCTTTTTGGTAATTGATGACAACCATCACAAAGATATAAAATAAATTCAAATTGAACTTGAATTGTTTGTCCAAAGCGTTTTGGTCATGAATCAAAGTTGGACAATCATTTCAAGGTTCAGTTTTGTAACGATAGCTTCCCTATATATGCTTTTTTTTGTGTTTGGATCAATTTTGCACATATGTATGGATAGAAAGTTTTGGGAGAGATAATATTACCAAATGGATGCTAAGGTATATAGAGTGGACCTTTGAAGCGTGATACCAATCAGAGTGTCATTATATACCATCCTTAGCATCTTTTGTAACTAGATATTCAAAAACTCAACATACCCCGTGAGATCAACATTATAAGCATAAATGTGAGCAATGTCTAGATACAACCTATGCATGCTAGTAGATCATTTCACCATTCAAGTCTAAATATCTAGCATACACCAAGCAATCATGTATATTGAATTTAAAAATTGCTATACAATATTTCATCATGATCATGCATATACAAATGCACAAATAGTCTATGAGCTTGCTCCCCTATTTGTGTGATCCTTTCCAACATCTTTGTGACTTATTTCTCCCCTTTATCAATAATCACCAAAAAAAAAGGTGTAAAATGAGATAAATCAAGTCAATCAAAGGATCAAAAGTGTACAACAACTTCCCGCACTAATGTATTCGGCTTTGGAAGTAGAGAGAGCAACACTATTTTGTTTCTTTGAATACCAAGAGACAAGTGATCTTCCAAAGAATTGACATGTTCCACTTGTGCTCATTCTCACTGATTTTGCATCCTCCATAATCGAATCGAATATCAATAAGCTCAAATTTGGATCCCTTTGGATACCAAAGTCCAACATTTTGTGTGCCTTTCAAATACCTCAAAATTCTTTTTAGTTGCCTTGAGGTGACTCTCTCTAGGATCAGATTGATGCACACATGCCCACACTAAAAAGCTACATCCAGCCCTAGAAGCGGTGACATAGAGTAAGCTTCCAATCATAGACCAATATTGCTTTTGATCAACCATGTTGCCACTTGCATCAATATCTAGACTTCCATTCGTTGCCATTGGGGTTGACATTGTCTTTGCATCTTCTAGGCCAAACTTCTTGATCATGTCCTTTATGTACTTGCCTTGACTAACAAATGTGTCATTCTTCATTTGCTTGACTTGAAGTCCAAGAAAGTATGTGAGTTCTCCAAGCATAGACATTTCAAACTCTTTTGTCAACCTTTCCCATCTTGAACCATTTAGAGAGGAGAAAATCTCTCAACCTCTCATACTATGCTCTAGGTGCTTGTTTCAAACCATACAAAGTCTTCTTCAACTTGTACACATGGTTAGGCTTCTTTTTTCATCTTTAAAACCGGGAGGTTGCTCAACATAGACCAACTCATTGATGAAATCATTCAAGAATGCACTCTACACATCCATTTGATATAACCCGATATCATGAGCACATGCATAAGCTAGCAAGATCCTAATTGCCTCCAATCTAGCAACAAGGGGCATATGTTTCTCCAAAGTCAAGACCCTCAACTTGAGTATGACTTTGAGCTACAAGTCTTGCTTTGTTTCTCAACAATTCCATCTTGATCTTGCTTGTTCTTGAAGACCCACTTGGTTCCAATCATATTGTAGTTCTTTTAGTCTCTCCACTAGTTCCCAAACTTCATTCCTCTTGGAGTTGTTGAACTCTTCATGCATAGCATTGATCCAATCTTCCTTCTCCAATCTCAACATTATTTGGTTCTTCTTATGACATAAAGACATGGTGTGCACAAAAGGAGGCTAATCTCCCTCTAGTTATCACTCCACTATTGATGTCACCAATAATTTGATCTAGTGGATGATCTCTTGCTATGTTTGAAGGTTGCATCACTTGCACTTGATGACTAGGATAAGATGGTGTACTAGATTGTTAATCTTCATCATGAGAACCACTAGTGCTTGCATCATTTGTACCAATATCCACCATAGTGTTGGGTAATGGAGCATCATCATCATCAACTTGTCTTGGCCGAATGTCCCCAATGTCCATGTTCATCATAGCATTCTTTCAAGTTGGTGCCTCTCACATCATCATGATTTTCAACTCCACATTGTGAGCCTTGGGTTTTATCAAATTCAACATCATGAACCTCTTCAAGTTGACCACTACCCAAGTTCCATACTCTATATGCCTTGCTTGTGGTTGAATATCCAACTAGGAGTCCTTCATCATATTTCTTGTCAAACTTGCCCAATCTTGTGCCTTTCTTGAGAATATAGCATTTGCAACCAAACACCCAAAAGTAACCAATGTTGTGCTTCCTTCCATTCAACAACTCATATGGTGTCTTCCCAAGCTTCCCATGGCAATAGAGTTTCCAATTTGCTACAATAGTAAGTCATGTTGATTGCTTTGGCCCAAAAGGAATGGCTAACATTGTACTCACTAAGCATAGATCTTGCCATTTCAATCAAGGTTCTATTCTTCCTTTCAACTACACCATGGGATTGAAGAGTGTAAGTTGGTGAGAATTGATGTCCAATTCCAAGATCATCACCAACTCATCTATTCTTATGTTCTTGAACTCACTCCCATTGTCACTTCTAATCTTCTTTATGGATGTTTCAAACTCATTTTGGCATCTCTTGACAAAGGATTTGAATAGCTCAAATACATCACTCTTGTCATGAAGAAAGAACACCCATGTGTATCTAGTGTAGTCATCCAACAAAACCATACTTGTTGCCACCGATGCTTGTGTATGTTGTTGGCCCAAACAAGTCCATGTACAATAACTCGAATGCTTTGCTTGTACTCATTGTGCTCTTTGAAGGATGTGCATTGCCATGTTGTTTGCCGCCTTGACATAAGCTACAAGGTTTGTCCTTCTCAAAAGTGATATCACTCAAGCCTCTAACCAAGTCATGTTTCGCTAACTTGTTCAATTGCTTCATTCCAACATGACCAAGTCTTCTATGCCACAACCAACCCATACTAGCCTTTGAGAGTAAGCAAGTTGTCGATTTGGCTTCCCTTGAGAGTTGAAGAAGTCCACTAGATAGAGATCATCATATCTAAATCCCTTTGAAGATCAAGTTGGTTCCATCAACACTAACCACTTCAACTTCTTAACTAGAGATTATGCATTTGTAGCCAAGATCACAAAGTTGAGAAACCGACAAGAGGTTGTAATTAAGATTGTCAACTAGGAACACTTTTGATATGTTCTTTTCTTGTGTAATTGCAATCTTTCCAAGCCCCAAGATATTTTCTTTTTTGTCATTTCCAAAAGTGATAAAATCATATTCATCAATGCCTTTGATCCTAATTGATTTGAACATATTAGAATCCCCGGTCATGTGTTGAGTGACCCACTATCAAGTATTCAATGCTCTCCTCTAGCCTCCAGAATTGACCTACAAAAAGTGATCAATTCTTCTTAGGTATCTAAACTTGTTTGGGTCCTTCAAGGTTAGTTACCAAGCTCTTTTGGTACCCAAATGGTTTTCTTCCTTCAGCCCATCCATGATGCACTAATGAACTTAACATGAACACCATTATTTCCCCTTTACAAGCATATAGAAGCTGTCAAGCTTCGAGGGAGGAAACATTAGCTTTCTTGTTCATGCACTTTTGCTCTACATGACCAACATGCTTACAACTTTTGCAATAAATACCATTGTTCTTCACAAAACTAGTCTTGTGAGAAACAAAGGCGGCCTTGCCTTTCTTGGAGTTGTAGCCCAATCCCTCTTTATAGAGAGAAGCTCTTTGGCTACCCAAGAACATTAGCAAGCGGTCCTCACCACCATAAGCCTTAGCTAAGTGTGTGATTGAGCTCTTTTACTTCATTCTTCGTGGTTTTCATTCTCATTCAAGAGCATGGCATTGTAAGTTCTATCACTAGAAGTGTGACGGCCCGCAAATTATAAGAGCACAAGTCTGAAAATCTATCGGAAATGTGACCAACTTTCCAAACTTGAGGTCATATAATAGCGCTACCATCCGAAATCTCAAGGATTTCAAACCAACATCGCAACATACAGATCGTAATGCATCATGCTATCTTAGGAATACCATTAGTATAGTTATCTTAATTTATCTTTATCATTCTTATTATTATAAGATTGGGTTAGATCTTAGTTATATTATTTCACAAAAAAAAAAATCTTAGTTATATTCACCTATTGTTCCTTTGGGTTCGATATTAAACGGGGAGTTTATCTTTTGGTGAAGTGCTACAACATATTTTATATCGTGCGCTTATGGATATCTTATCTTAATTGTGAGCGGTTTAAAAAATACCAACACTCGAAGAAGTTACGGAAGGGGTCCGGGAGGGCATCAGACGACATGGTTCGATTCGCGGAACCCACCCGCGGTCCCATAGAGGCGCGATGGTCAAGATGGCGGACACGCGGTGAGGTGGATCGAACATGGCGGGCAGTAACGAGGCCGCTCGCGACGGGCGTAGAGATCGCGCAAAGGGCACTTAATGACCGCTTCACCTTTGACGCACGTGAGCACGGAGCCGTCTTAGATGGGAATGCGCCGACGAGGGAGATCGACCTGCGGGCACGCTGGCTCTAGCCGGGCAGCCGGCGGCGCACACGCCGTGGTTAGGTTTGGGGCGATGGTGGTGGTGGCTCGCCGAGGTTCGAAGGGGAGCGCGCACGTAGGGGCGGGCCTCTTATAGACCGCGACCAAACTAGGAATGCGCGCTTGGGGCGGATCGGCAATGGCGGCGCCATCCCGTGATGCGCAGAGGAAGGGGGACGCAGCCCCCGCCGATGTAGGCCGGGGCGGCAGCGGACAGGGGTAGGAAAGCGGCTGCGTTGGTGCTATCAAGTTGTGCTAGGCCAGCCCAAGAATAGGGCGCACGCGAAGCTGGGCCAAAAGCCGGGGAGGCAAAAGAAAATGCTTTTTTTGTTTTTATTTAAAAGACTTTGAATGAGATTTTGAATATAAATCAATACAAACCTTAGTCTAATCATTTAAGGGCACACAAAAGAAATTAAGCAAAAGCAACATGAATCCAACATAGCATGGTTTCTACCTTGCTTTTCAAAAAACAAAATTGGATCAAAAGAAATATATAGCTTTCGAAGGTTTATTTCACAAACAAGGAGGACCTACTCAGGATTAGGTTGAGCTTTTTAGAAATTTCTTTTTATCACTCAAACACAACAAAGCAAGATCATACATGAGAAACCAACAAGGACACCTTTTCATTAACTTCGCAAAAATTTTTTTGCAAAGCCATTTTCTCACTTAACAATGAGAACAACTAACTAAATCTTAGTCAATTTTAGGAAATATTATAAAATCTTTGATTTTATTTAGAGTTTTCTAGTAACAACCCAAGTTGGAGAACTTGTGGTGTTATAACAGTGCCCGCGGTGATTCCCGGCAATGGGCCAGGGCGCGACGGCGCTTGCGCGTTGGGGAGGGTAGAGGGACATTGGCAAGTTAGTGTGGGAGCGAGAGAGTTGGGGGAATATTTTCTTTATTTGCTTATCCCATGAGATTACATGCTCCTTGCTTATATAGCCCTCCTATGAGACTTGTAACTTATTCTTTTTGCTAATAGGAGATTTCCTTATAGATTGGAATATCCCCTTCACACAAAAATCTAATCCTAATCGAAGACGATGATGATGTGGGTGATGAAGGCAACGGCGGGGTGGCCGGCCCCTCCCGATGGGTCGAACCTGTATCGTGACAACGCGCCATACATATATTATTTAATTTACCACCCCTACCGATATAAACGATCTATTTATAAGATGGTCAAGCATTAGAATAAAAAGTATAATTTATTGTTATTACAAAGAATCGCCGCACTATATTGGGCAATATGGATAACCGGAAGTGAAGTGGTTTTTTATAAATGCCGACCAAAAATCTTTCTTACGTAATTTTGGGGAACGCACCGGATGTGATAGTGGGCAAGTCTGCAGCGCCATGATGATGGGCGGGCCAAAGATCTAGAAATATCGGCATTGCAGTTTTTTAGTTTCAATGGATGGTTGTCTTCGAGATTTATTGGTCATGTTAGCTTGAACTATATTTTGTTTCGGTTCCACGACTTTGTAGGTTGTACGCGTGTGTTGGCCGGCAATTTTATAAGGGCCGCTTGGTAACTTTGTAATAATTTGCCGGACTCTATCCTCCAATATATGAGCCCAGATTTTTTATCCATTATCTAAAAATCCTTTTAAATAAAATTAAAACAAAATGTGGCATATCCAAACAAAATTGCAATTCTTGCTTTGTTAATTAGATTAACTCAACAAACCAAGGCCCAAATGGCCATGTCACCCGTTGCTGGGCTCCTTAGCTTCCCCGTCCTATAAGTATAGATGTACAACGGGTCGCGCCGGCACGGCACTGGTTGTGCCGTTAGGGCCACGGGTCGTGCCACCACCGTGCGTGCCGGGCCGTGCCTTTAACGGGCCTTGCCGCCCCGCCCACAGACAACCAGGACTCGACGCGGACGCCCCGCGGCTCCCCGCCGCCGCCGCCGCCCCAGCCCACCGACGCCGCGTGCGGCCACCGAGGGGCTGCCGCCGATCGCTGGGGAAGGAAGGGTGAGGGCGTGGCCGCGTGGGGCCTGAGGGAGGCCGAGCTCCGGCGGCCTTTGCGGCGAGCACGGCGAGGAAGGCGGGAGGGAGGCGGACGATGGAGAATGGCTGAGTCGCGGTCGTGACCTTCGTCTTGGTGGAGTCGCGTTGGGGACTGGGGCGATCGGGAGAAAGGATAAGGTTGGGATGAGATTTTTTTGTGGGTTAAGGGCACCTCTAGTGTAGGAGCCGAATCGAAGATACAACGAATTCAAAGTATGGTTCGATAGCTACAGTGTAGGCATCAGTTTTGTGGGCCTTTGTGGGACCCACATGCAACGAGCTTACTTTTGAATTCCGCAAGTATGGTTCAATAGCCACAGTAACGAGCTCCCGCCTTTGAATTCCCATCGATTGGGTCATTTGAGTTGTTGATCCAAGCAGTTAGCAATCGCAAGTTGTCTTTTTCAGACCAATACATGCGCCCACCTTTTTTTTCCTCATCCGAACCAGCATCACTCCATTCTTCAATTGTAATTGAATCTTTGTTTGTATTCTCAACAGGAGGTATTGGAGAGCTTACTGGTGAAGCTGAGCCCTGACATCTTGAATCATTACCACCACCAACTCCAAACACTGATGCTGAAGCAAATGGTGATGAAGAACCACCAGTCATATCTACACCATGGAAATTGCCATGGAAAGGAATGCCTTGCTGATATCCCGAACTTGGGAGCTGCTGGAAACTTGGAGAACCACCAAAATGGATGGAAACTTTGTGGGTAGAAGGGAGTTTGGGACCAAACTGATATGGTGGAAAGTTCATGGAGAAAGGGGCCTGCAGAGCATGTGATTGGTTGTTTGTGTTGTGCTCATCTTAACTTGCAATGGCAGAGTTCATCGTATTTTGTGAAACTAGGTCCTGGTTGAGTTGTCCATATTTGAGGGTTGTAGTGTAACGATCAGTGTATGAATTAGATGATCCAAAGTTCTTGTATATATAGGTACGAGGAAGCTTGCCTTGGGCCAACGCCCATGTGCCCCCGTAGATGTACTAATTTATTGAACAGAAAGGAATCGCGAACGCCATGTGCTGCCCATATTATTTTAATCGCCAGCGTTGGGTATGGTTCGCTTTGAACTTTGACAGGTATGGTTTCGGTGGGTCGTAGTGTGCGGGTTCAGTGGCTGTAGTGTGCATGGTTCGGTTTGTAACTCCCACGGTTCGCTTCCAACCATACAGAAAGGTGCTCTAATGTCTTTGTTGGGCTATTATTCCATATTTCGGGTTGCCGCTATCAATTCATCAACGGCCACCACCGGGTCACCTCTCTCACCGGCCGTGTCGACATATCGTGCCACGGGCCAAACTGCGGCCCATGGCCCGGTCCGGCCATCGGCCGTGCCACCCGTGGGGCCCGCTCATCTTGGCCGGACCGCTCCCGGGACGGGCCGCGGGCTTCGAGCCAAATGTACATCTATACCTATAAGTGACAGTTCATTTTTTCTCTTTGATGTTTTGCTCCGCAGATGCTAGTTGCATGCTAGGGATGCTAATTTGATATTTAAAGTAGTACTTTTGTACTGTTTTAGCATTATGGTTTGTTCTGTTCTAAGTATTGTAAAATTTACATCTATTTGAAAGCTTTACAATTATGTTTTTAGTACAACATTATAATTAATTGAAATATGCTTTGGTTTTTCTTTTTAGGTCTCATATCTTGTATTTTGTTCCCCGAGCATCTAAATAGTAGTCGATTAGTTTGTTTGACTTTTTATCTTAAGTTTGACCCTCGTCTTATTTAAAAAATTTGTATAAAACAGTTAAATTTAAAGTTATTCTTAAAAAACCTTTGATAATAAAAAAATGCCACAACAAAAAAAAGTAATATTTTATATAAAATTTTGAATAAAACGAGTGATCAAAATTAGAGTTAAAAAGTCAAACATTATACAATTTGAAACGGATTTAGAGTAGTATTGACGCTTTAAGCAGCGTAGCCTACGACCATGCTCACAGTGTCACCCGTGGTTGAGACTTGAGATGAACAAAAAAAAAAAAAACCTCACTTTTTTTAAAAAGGAACGCACGCCATGTGGGGCCTCCCTCTCCCATGTGGCCCTCCCCAGTCGAGGTCCAATTAGTCCTTTTTTTTAGCGCAAGATATTTGTTCTTTTGTCCGCGAAACTGTAATTATCGATTCTGTTTTCAATCGTTCGCGAGTAGCAGCAACTCGCAACCAACCAACAACAACAAAAACCATATTCTCAAAAAAAAAAAAAAAAACTATATTCCCCTTTCGTGCCCGCATAGTTCGCTTGGCCCGAGCCCCTCCTGACGAGACGACCGAAGTACCGAACCCCTAGCCGCCGCCTCCCCACCCCCTTCCCTCTCCCCCCGCTGTGCTCCTCCGTTCCCTGCCGGCGATGCCACGCCCTCACCGGGCCGGGGGCACTCGGCGGCACCATAGGCAGATTAAGCCTCACCTGGGCGATCCGTTGGTGGAGAAGAAGGGCAGATCCGCGACCTGTTCCCGCAGAGCCCAAACCCCGTTGCCCGTCGTGAAGGAGAATCTGGTTCCGCTGAGCACACCGTACGATCTCACGTTCTCTTTTCATTCATATTCTGTAAAGACGATCTTGTGTTAGGTTTACATATTTTAGGTTTACACATGTTGGCGAATCTAGTGCTAGGCTTACATTTTGTGAAGCTGGATTCTACCTTATTAAGCTATAATGGTTGTTGATTCCTTGGGCAAAATTGAGATTGGTAGAAAAACCTCATGATCATTATCATGGGGTGGAGTGGAAGTTGTTTTAATCTAGCTGCAGGAGAAAACGACCCTAAATTGTTGCATTTGTATTTATGTCAGTTGAAATGAGAATAAAGGTTTTATAGATTTGTGACCTCAGTTTACTTGAACTGTAATGGTTGTTCTCAAACTTGGATTTGTTAGATCTGTACTCATCGTGCTGCTTTCTCCTCTTTAGGTGTAAGGTGCCTGTGGTAGGTGCTGCTGAGTCTACATCTGCACAAATTCTGCAAGATCCCAATGTTTCGTCCTTGGAGGGGTTGCCCAACACCATCCCTGACAGTCCACGGACAGTGCCACATAAAACCATTGGCAGCTCGTCCAGCACTTTCACATCCACTTGTCAGGAGCTTGTGACAGGCGCTGCTGATTCCACATATGTTCCAGCTCTGCAGGTGCCAGATGCTCCATCCTGGGATGAGCTTGTTGACAGTTTATCTGGGCAGACGCATTTAGAAGGTGTTGTTTCATCCTTGGAGAAGTTGCTCAACACTACATCATATGAAGAATCAAACATCGCCAACCCATGGACAGAGATGCAGAACACCATTGCTGTCTCATCGAGAACATTCGATCCAGGCCAGATGTTTCATCCTCGGATGAGTATCTTGACAGTTCATCGGAAGAGTCAAATGAGTATCTTGACAGTTCATCGGAAGAGTCAATCACTGCCAGTCCACGGACATTGCCGCATAACACCATTGATAGCTCTCCACCAACTCTTGGGCCTAACATTTTTGGTCTACCGTCCCTGTAAACTCATTTGAGATGTTCTACATTAGGATTGACAGGAGGGGGGATCTTTCTGGATATACCCTAATGTGGGTGGACCATTTCAGAGCATAGATGAAACTGAAAATGCTATCAATAGCTTTCTTTGATTTATGGCAGTGTGGAACAAGGTAAAAGTATCTGGACTTCATTCTAGTTCGTGTATCTCCATTACAAGCAACTGTTGTTGATTATTGAACTCAAACAGGATTAGTACAACAAAGGGAGGTCTCAATTCATCAAGTAGCGAGAATACCTGTAGTGAGAAGTGGCATTTGGCTCAAGCTATACTGGACCAGTTTAATGACCAAAAACAATCTTTCCGGGTCTGTCTCTATCTCTCCCCCTCTCTATTCCCCCTCCCTCTCCCCTCCCTCTCTCTCTGATGCTATAGTTTTCTGCTGTTCTTATTTTAGAATCGTGCACATGAACTGGAAGATCTTTTGAGGAAGCAAAAGCTTTACGAGAATCACAGATGGTATTTTTTCATTTCAATTTCACAACAAAGCAGAAAGAAGCTGATGATGATCAAAGCACTGGCAAGAAACTATTCTTTGCTGAAGTATCGCATATGCAAGGAAAAGTGACTGGGAGGTCAACTGTTGCCGCATGATCGAATTTGAAGCTAAGGGTATCCAACACTCTTTATCTTAACGTTGCATACTCGTGTGGCTGTCAGGGGTTCCATAGTCTGAAGGAATATTTGTTTACATACATATATTTTGTAGTGATTTGCTTCGTGTGGTCTTCTGGTCACATTTTGCAAAACCTGCATGTATTTTACAATAGCTTATGTTGGCACATAAAAAATTTGAGAAAAATACAGGTTCTACTTTTTGCTAGCTCTAATGTTAGATATAGTTGTAAATTCTTTGCTGAATGTTGTATAGTTTGTCGATTTGTTTATAGTAGTAACATCAGTTTGCTTGCCATTGTGCTATATTTTGAGTATGTCATATCATTCGTGACGCCTGCTGTTTATGATCATGTAATGTCTCAAACTGTTTCATGCACAGGACTGTGTATTGAATTATACAATTTTGTTACCTTAAATTACTTGGGTAACTAACATCTTGCTGTACATGGTTGCTGATTTTATGATTTTTTTATTAGATGTGGATCTTTATTTGGCTAACTCTAGAGTATGATTTGCAATTCCTATTATACCAACAACACAGTTTGTTTGCCTGTTCTTTTATGTTTTATTAGTTGTTTATTATATCTTACATGACCCTTGTAGTTTAAGTTCGTGCATTATCTTAAACTGCTATACAGTTTTCTCTACCTTCAACTACTTGCTGGTTTTAACATCTTGTTTCTTCATGGTTGGTGATATGTCGGTTTCTTGCATTCTTCTTTATGAAGGTGGTCAATGTTTAGGCTGTAAAAACAATGGAAGTCCTGATATGCAGCACCGGTTGAGACTGATGCATACAGCGGTGGTCACTTGGATGGATATTTACCATTTGGTGTTTATTATGTGGTAAGCTGCTCTGATGATGATGTATGGTGATTCAGTTTCTTGTTTTTGTTCAGGTCATAATTTAACAACTTTTTGTACTTCGTTGCTAATCGCATGACCATATTCTACATACAGGAAGAGGAATTGGAAGATGAAGATGACGATGACGATGACGATGAAGATGAAGATGAAGATGAAGACGAAGATGAAGATGAAGATGAATACGAAGATGTAGACTTGATGCAGGAAGAGATTGTGGTATGCTTAAGCTGTATCTTCTGTTATATGTGCTACCTCCTGTCAAGAAAAACATGATTTTTCAAACATGAAAAGCATATTGTTTTCTTTGTCTGAACCACAAGTTACTTAACTGGAGGTAGTATATTGTAGTGTAATAGTGTGTTGTCTAACATAATGATTATTGAGTTTTAGCTAGTCAACTAAAACATATGTACTATTATTCTGTTTTTAAACTTTTCTGGTCTGGGCCAATTCTATTGTGTCAGTTGGATTACTTTTTGTAGAAGATTAGTAATTGGTATAACTGATGGATTGTATTGCATTGAGGCCTCGGCCGGTATATATGAGAGTACAAAACTTGGGGTATATATGAGAGTACAAAACTTGGGGTAAGGCAACCCCACCAGATACATATGACAGTCCATGATACGTGATATCTACAACTACCAAATATGCTAATACTTTTGTGACTGCTTCAGTCGAAATGCCTTGTTGGTCTAGGACAATTATGATATGCATTCATTTATGCAACTCGTAGAGTGTTTCAGAATATTACTAGTATACAGTTGCAACCTGTCCTTGTAGCCACTCCAGCTGTTTGCCTTCCAGTTTGTTTGCCAAACGAATGTGCATGCTATACGGTAACTACAGCTATGCCTTTGTTTTTTGTACTACCCCTTGTCCTTCAAGTGCTGATGGCATGATTATTCTTAGTGATCTTTCTTGATTTCATATATTCATCTTGCCTTCATGTTGAATGCACTGGTATATGTTTGCCATTTGCGGTTCAGCAGCAGTATTTGAGGTTCTGGTTGGCAATCGTGGAATTTGTAAGCACTGAAAATCTAGTGGTGTCGCCTGGCGGGGGAGGGAAAGAGAGGGGCTGGGACAGAATCTCTGTATCTTATTCTTAGTGGTGTACCACACATATACCTGTGCATCCAACATGAACTCAAGAACTAAGGCACAGCTTGAGAGGAACTTTCATGCATACAATTCTGTGATGTGAAGATCCAATAAATTGCCATGTTTTTCAGTTTCTATTGATTTCTATAGTAACTTTGTCTTGGTGGAAGGCTTGAATCTGATGGATGCCTGGCTCTTAGTTGAAGTCTTTTTTTTCCCTTCCGCTGTGCTTGTTGCATTGGAGGGTTTGATGCTACAACCCCTAACTGTGGTACTGAACTGCACTGCAGCTATATGGTCATCGGGTGACTCTCGAGCCAGGTGCGTTGCATGAGTGGCAGCTACTCCAGGAGAAGTGGCAAATGGATGCTATGAAGTCTTCAAAATCATTGCCTGTTAGTTGAGACATCTTTAGGCTTGTGACTGACATCTTGTAATCTTGGATATGTGCAACTGAATCATCGACTTGCCTTGTTTAAACTTGATGCAAGGCAAGGTGCTTTGTCTAAACTGGAAGTATTTTTCCTAGCTCAATATTGCTCTAATGAAGCAAGAAACGTCTGAGCAGTTGTTACACATGATTTAGATGTCTTATATCCATTTTTCTCTCTATTAATGTTTCATATGCTCCTCCCATGCGTAAGAAATATTTCATTTGTTCATTTTTCTGCTGGCTTGGATTGCCCCCAAGTTCTGTTGTTCACATGCAGGCATATCGGTAGTTCAGTGATTCTGATGCATTCACACCCAAAGTCCAGAATTTGTTGTTGAAGAACCTGCAAGAGATTCTCTGATACACAGCATGCCTAAAATGGTTCTTTTATTGCCCATTCATGAATTACTAGAAATACGAGTTTGTTTTGACCTGTTATTATCATTAGTATTATTGTTATATATGGTCTGTGGAACAATTCTGCTTTTTGTGGAAACATGATTTAGTGGATCCTGAAAATCTTAGTTTAGTTTTGCCAGTTAGGATGTGAAAGTCTTTTCTGGAAACAAATCTGCTTTTTAGTTAGGCCGATCTCAATGGAGTTTCATGAGTGTTTCATGCACATTAAATGCAGCGCCACATCATCAAAAATCACTTTTTGCATGAAACTCTTAGGAGAGAGAAGGAAAGAGTTTCACCATAGTAAAACCTTTGGGGCACAGTTTCACATGCGTTGGAAGCCGTGTGAAACCCCATTGAGACACAAATAGAGTTTCACCACGCAACTATGCAATTAAACCATGCAATGAGAGAGGTTGTGGACCCTTGAGCCTATGAAACCGTGCAATGAAACTGTCCATTGAAGGAGACGTCTATTTCACGTCAAAGTTTCACATCTTAAACCGGGAGGTGAAACTCTCCATTGAGACCGCCTTAACAGATGAAGATGGCGGATTGAGCAAAAGATGTTTCCCTAGATATAAGGCGCATTCTTTATGTATTGTATCGTCTCTGTGCATGACATGTGGGGCCCTACGGGCAGCAGGCCATCGAGCCTTATATTCTGAACTATGCTTGTAATTATTAGCGTTATTATCAAATATTTTTTTAAAAACAATAGAACAGGGGAGAGAACCAGAGGCTACTTTTTCGGCCGATTCCAACGATCCACCAGTACTGCTCTGCTCACGTCCACGGCTAACCGCCGGCGGCCAAGGGTGTAACAGAGGTGAACGTTCGTACTGAGGCCTCGTTTTGGATTGGAGGATTTTCAAAGGAAAATCATAGGAATCGTAGGATGGAGGAAAAAAAGCCTGTAGTGAGTGTTTGGATTGAGGAAGCAGCGATTCCTTTCCGGAGGAAAGGCTTGCTTCTCTTCACAAAACGTAGGAATTAAAAAATCCACTGAGCTCATGGTTTCTCTTCCTATCGCGAAGTACGAGGCAAAGCATATGGCCAACAGAGAGAAGTAGCAGACAACGCAAAGTAATATTCTGGTTCACGTGAGGTTAGGCGTGCTTTTAATACCTCATTTATCATTTAGTTTCTAGATTCCTGTGCTTAAAATTCCTGTGTTCCAAACAGCTAGCTGAATTGCTTTCCCTGTATTTTTCTATTCCTCTCTGTTTTGTCATAACACTTACATCTCGTTCCTACGTTTTTTCCTTTCCTCTTGTTTTGTATTCCTTTGTTCCAAAAAGTGCCCTCGAAGATTTCCAGCTACGGGATGCACATGAGCAATCCGACAAATGACCTGTGGTCAACGTTAATCTAAAGAAAACAGTTTTCTAGAAGCTGAAATCATTTTGTTGACAAATAATATATTATACTAGGTAAATGCCCGTGCGTTATAATCCTAAAAAGCTGATGCTAATAGGGAAAGGGTTGTCAGAACACAACCATAGTCAGCTGATGAAATATTTTCACTTGGTCATGATCCGAAGAATAGCATCATAAAATATACAAATTAACTTATAAGCACATAAAGATAGACCATTATATTTAAATACAAGGTACATGCAATGTGTCCAAATTCAGCCAAACAGAAGATTAAATTAGTTCCCTTGAAGCAACCATATGAAAACCCCATGGATGTTCAAAAAGCACAAAAGTACAATAAAAAAATAATCTGAGCAAGATAATACAACTACAGGGGATTTCTTTATGTTCACCCCATGAGCAATGTCATGTGAAGTAAGAAATGCTCCGGCAAGGTGATTTCTTTATGTTCACAGAGATGTAGATCCGGAGAAGAACCAAAAACAGCAGGTAGATCACACATTGGCTTTGGTTTCTATTTGCACACCATTTTGAAGGAGTAGATCTGTTATTCCGCAAGAACTGTTCTTCACTGCCATATAGCAAAATAAATAACACAGATACATGGGAAATTACTCTTCTTCAATCTTTGTTGTCTGAAGCCACTGCACAAATGCCCACGGTCTATTCAGGACCACATATCCCTGCAAAAGAAAAGAACATTAGAATCTCAGGGTACAGGCCATCAAGACTAAATGTCAGACAAGCAAGTCATTTGGATAAATCATTCAATCAGGAGACATTAACAGAAGAGTACAAAGTCCTTAAAAATAACAGGACAAAATTTAGATGGCATCATGTATCATAAATCAAACAAACAATCACGCATAAGGAGTGTCGTACTTATTTTTTACAGTTTAAAATACCTTCTTGCTCTGCCGCCTGCCTCAAGAGCTTCGCTGCGCTGCGTCCTGCGTGCTACGGCCGCCGGCGCCTGCTCGGCCGCTCGCCCGCCCACCTCTCGTCCTCACTGCAGGCGCCCGCTCGCTGCCGTCGGCGCTCACCATGGCTGCCGGTGCCCACGCGTAGCAGGAGCCAGGAAACGCCGGACAGGGCACGTGGCCCCGGCCGTCGGGGCGGGGTCTTGGCAAGGGTGCCGCCGTCGATCCGTCGGAGCTAGGGTGGTTGCGAGTTCGCCAGCCGCCGGGGCAAGGCGAGGTCCGCGACTGCGGTGGCTGTGGCGAGCGCAGGGTAGTTCGCGCCGGCGGCGTGGGCGAGTGCGAGCGGAGGGGCTTGGGCGCAGTTTACGCGATGGGGGCTGGAGCGAATCGCGCCGCGCGGGATGAGGTCGCGGCGACCGGTGCAGCGGCGGCGTTCGCGAGCGCGAGGTGAGGTCCCGGCAGCCTGGGCGGCAGCCTGGGTGGCATGGGTACCTGAGCGATTCGCCTGGCGGGACTGAGCGAGCGAGCGACGAAATAAGTGCCGGGTGGACGAAGTAGTTAGTACTACTATGTGCGAACAGTAAACAATATTCAGACATCTTTGAACTCGATCTAAACAACGATCAGATTGCCCCGCTTCCTCTTCAATCTGATCGCGCGATCCATCACCCTCCAGGCCTCACATCTCCAGAGCCCGAGATATTTGAACCCTAGGCCCAAACCGCTGTGCTCCTCCGTCCCCCGCCGGCGATGCCACGCCCTCACCAGGACGGCGGCACTCGGCGGCACCATATGCAGATTAAGCCTCACCTGGGAGATCCGTTGGTGGTGGAGAAGAAGGGCAGATCCGCTACCCGTCCTCGCAGAGCCCAAACCCCGTTTCCCGTCGTCAAGGAGAATCTGCTTCGGCTGAACGCACCGTACGATCTCACGTTTCTTTTCATTCATTTCTGTAAAGACGATCTTGTGTTAGGTTTACATATTTTAGGTTTATAGTTTATACACATGCTGGTCAATCTAGTGCTAGGCTTACATTTTGTGAAGCTGGATTAAGCTATAATAGTTGTTGATTCCTTGGGAACAATTGAGATTGGTAGCGAAAAACCTCATGATCATTACCCTGGGGTGGAGTGGAAGTTGTTTTAATCTAGCAGCAGGAGAATACAACCCGAAATTTTTGCATTTGTATTTATATCAATTGAACCGAGAATAGAAGTTTTATAGATTTGTGACATCAGTTAACTTGTACTGCAATTCTTGTTCTCAAATTTGGATTTGTTACATATGTACTCATCATGTTGCTTTCTCCTCTTCAATGTTTTGTCCTTGGAGGAGTTGCTCAGCACCATCCCTTACAGTCCGCGGACAGCGCCACATAAAACCATTGGCAGCTCATCGAGCACTTTCACATCCACTTGTCAGGAGCTTGTGACTGTTGCTGGTGATTCCACATATGCTCTGCAGGAGCCAGATGCTCCATCTTTGGTCGAGTCTGTTGACAGTTCATCTGGGCAGAAGCTTGTAGAAGGTGTTGTTTCATCCTTGGAGAATCTGCTCGCCAGTACATCATATGAAGAATCAAACATCGCCATCCCACGGACAGTGACAAAGAACACCATTGTTGTCTCATCAACAACATTCCCATCCAAGTCTGAAAAGTTTGTGGCACTTCCTACTGACTCCTCATCTGTAATAACTCTGCAAGAGCCAGATGTTTCATCCTCGGACGAGTATTTTGACAGTTCATCGGAAGAGTCGTTCACTGCCAGTCCACGGACATTGCCGCATAATGCCATTCATGGCTCTCCACCAACTCTTGGGCCTAACATTTTGATCTATGAACCTGAAAACTCATTTGAGGTGTTTTACATTAGGATTGACAGGAGGGGATCTTTCTGGATATACCCTAATGTGGCTGGACCGTTTCAGAGCATAGATGAAACTGAAAATGCTATCAATAGATTTCTTGATTTATGGCAGTGTGGAACAAGGTAAAGTATCTGGACTTCATTCTAGTTTGTTTATCTCCATTACAAGCAACTGTTGTTGATTACTGAACTCAAACAGGATTAGTACAATGAAGGGAGGTCTCAATTCATCAAGTAATGAGAATACCTGTAGTGAGAAGTGGCATTTGGCTCAAGCTATACTGGACCAGTTTAATGAGCAAAACAATCTTTCAGGGGTCTCTCTCTCTCTATCTCTCTCTCTCCCTCCTCTCTCTCTCTCTCTCTCTCTCTCTCTCTCTGATGGTACAATTTTCTGTTGTTCTTATTTTAGAATTGTGCACATGAACTGGAAGATCTTTTGAGGAAGCAAAGGCTTTATGAGAATCACAGATGGTATTTTCATTTCAATTTCACAACAAAGCAGAAAGAAGCTGATGATGACCAAAGCACTGGCAAGAAACTATTCTTTGCTGAAGTGTCACATATGCGAGGAAAAAGTGACTGGGAGGTCAACTGTTGCCGCATGATCGAATTTGAAGCTAAGGGTATCCAACTATTCTTTATCTTAACATTACATTCGTGGAGGCTGTCAGGGGTTCATTAGTCTGAAGGAATATTTGTTTAGATACATATATTTTGTAGTGATTTGCTTTGTGTGGCCTTCTGATTACAGTTTTACAACTCAAATGAAGAGAACCTGCATGTATGTATTTGACAATAGCTTATGTCGGTGCATAAAAATTGAGAAAAATGCAGGTTCTACTTGTGCTAGCTCTTCTGTTACATATAGTTGTAAATTCGTTCCTGAATGCTGTATATTATGTCGATTTGTTTATAGTAGTATCATCAGTTTGTTTGCCATTGTGTTATGTTTGAGTATGTCATATCATTCGTGGCCCCTGCACTTTATGGTCATGTGATATCTCAAACTGTTTCATGCACAGGACTGTACTTATTGCATTATACAATTTTCCTTGCCTTAAATTACTTGGGTAACTAACATCTTGCTGTACATGGTTGCTGATTTTAATATTTTTTTTTTTATTAGACTAGGTAAATGCCCGTGCGTTGCAATGGGAAAAAAATAAAGCCACAACACAAGTATAAACGTGTATTATATATATATAGGAAAAGAAAACTTCCTGTGTGATGTTGGTAGCATCACTATTACAAGACTTCAATTCATTTGTGAGTGCACCACTTTATTAGTAACATCAAACAAAAATGTTCGCCAATTCATTCAGAAAGAAACAGTGTTTATCTGTCTTTAGCCATATCCCCGTCAATAAGTGCCGACCGATGGCACTTCCAGGCATTCCTCCACCGTGTGGGTGAGATCACCTCCGAGCTCTTCGGCGAATTAATGGCATCTCCCGGTATTGTCACATCCTCAGCAGACCACAACTTCTAGAGGCAACCTGTGTCCTTCCAAACAGGGTTCACTTCAAGATGTGGGATCACAGGAGTAGCATTAAGAATCTTTCAGCTGCAACGGCATCACAAATCTAAATAGAATAAGAAAGAATTAGATGATCTAAAGCATGGATTAAGTAAACCATCTCATGTCAGGAAATCATACTATCAGTAATTAGAAGAACATACTACCATTCTTTGTTGGTTCAATCCATCAAGAAACTTTTGCCGCACCTTTGAGGAACATATTTTTTGACCAAATGATCTTACCATCAAATAGTCAAGATTTCCTTCTGACATTACATTGTGATAGGACTTCTCTTCCAACAACTATCGCAGAGCTCTTTTCTGGACCATACATAAACCATTAGCTTGTTATCTCAAATAGAGCCTAGAACTTAGAGCCCAGAATATTGCTATAGATCTCAGAATATGGCATCTACTATGTAGTAAACCTGCAATCCCTGAATATTGCAAGCCCAGAACTGCTATAGAGCTCACGGCTGATTACTGAAAATAGACCTTGAACTGTAGCAATCTGACAATAACATAAAAAATTTCTGTTTTAATAGGGTCATGTTAAAAAGATAACTGTGATAACCATGCTCTGATGATGCGGTATCTGGTTTTGTTCATGAACATGTACATGCTTTGTTCTCGTCTGCTCTTTCAAATCTGCACAACTCGTTTTTGATCTGTAAGAATACAACCTGAACTAAATAGAGTGTAGAATTATGAAACAATGCACAATGAAATTACCTTGTCACCGTGACTGCTGGTCACCTAATGACAATGCTGTACAGGAGGTGGAGCAGGAGGCACAGAAGAGGGGGAACATGCACAATAGAATGCCATTGCTCACTATACTAAGTTACCATGTTATAAAAAGTATCTCCCCTCTGGTCATGATTTTTAAGTATCTGGTGCATGATTTAAGTATGCCATTTTATGATCTAGAGGCATCAGAGCTAGTCCAACTTATCTGGTGCACGTCATATTAGACAGCAAGAACTTCAATATATATTTTCTATTTGCAAAGTGTGATTTTTGAATAGCCTACTCATCTTTGACACTGAGGCTTTCAAGGCAAGTTGATTTGACGGTTTACTTTTGTTGCTCTGATTTTAGTCGCAGCTACATATCCCTTTAACTCTGCTTGAACTGTGACCTGTCATTTTAGGATACAGTTAATTGAAGTTCATTATACAACTGCTATGAAAAGCTAGAAATTTTGAGTACAAACGCCCAAGACATACAGCTAGATAAAATCTTTGAGCTATGATGCTAGCAAGAACCACCAATAGCCTTCAATTCAACCAATCTACGATGAAAACACAAAATTCAGACTGTAACAATACTAAAGCAGCCATATAGTTACAAGAGAATATGTCTAGCCAAGACTAACAGATGGCTGGAATTAGGAAAATTTACTTCTAACAATACTAAAGCAGCCATATAGTTACGAGAGAATCTGTTGAAAAGATATACAAAAAACACCAGTACTACTCCATGTTACAATCCATTGCCTTATTAGAAGTTCACTACTGCTCCTGGGTGCCAAAGAACAGAAGGAGCATCTATAAGGACAAGCTAGGAAAGACAGGAATGTATAGAGAGAACATAAAAAGGAAAACACTATCTGAGGTTTGTAAGCATGGTACACATAGCTAGTATAATATGAACCTGCTGCCTCCATCACTATTGCATAGATCAATATGAAGTAACAAAAAGAAAAGGCCATGCTGTTTTAATCTGTGTGTAATCAGCATGATTCTGAAAGGTGATTGATCAAGTGTATGTATTGTTCAGCTAACCGTGTGTGTGGCAATGATGGCAGATTAGGACCTCTGCCCTGCTTTCAATGCACCTGCTCCTATGGGAGAACATGAGCTCAGTAAGGTTGCAGCTGACAGATCATTATAGCTGTAAAAGCTAAGTGACATTTAATCAAACATCATGTGAGTGCAGTTTATGTGGACGACAAAATTAATCTCAGAAGTCAAAACCGACTGAAACTCAAAGGATTCGGAGTTTGCTAAAAGACCACGAGCGGGAGAGATGTTGGACCTGGATCGGAGAGGCTGTGGTGCTCTCGGCGGTGCTCGATTCGTCTCCTCTGCAGATGCGGACCTGGATCTGAGCGGGATCGGCGGACACTGCAGCGTCGCTCACGCGTGGAGGCCACGGGGCGAGGCGCGGAGCTGTGTCCGTTCCGCGCGGTGCCGTGTTCGCCCTGCGCGGTGCCGTGCGCCGAGGCAGGGCGAGGGCGCAGAGACACCGCTCCGCTTCCGTGCCATGGATGCCGCGCCGTTTCCACGGGGATTCCGCCGGGACGCCGAAGGACATGCGCGGGCAACGGTTCCGCCGTAGGAAGAGCAGGGCGGGCTGTGGTTCCGCGAAACTAGGTGAGCAGGGTGTGGTGAGGCGAGGCCCTCCCGGGGAAGCAGGCGGACAGGACGGCGTCGTAGCAGGGGCGACGGTTCTGCGGGCGGGCGGTGTGGCCTGGCTGGGGAGGGATGAGGTCGAACGACGGCAGTTCCTGGAGCGCCGGGCGGACTTCGCGCGGGGGGGGGGTCGGGTCGAGCGGGGCAGTTCTATTTTGATGGGAGCGGGGTGAAGCCGGGCGCGCTTCCGCGAGGGGAACGGGGTGAGTCTGCCGGAGTGGACGGTTGCTTTTGGGTCTTTTTAGTAGTAGATGTGCATCTTTTTGGCTAACTCTAGAGTATGATTTGCAATTCCTATTATACCAACAAGATAGTTTGTTTGCCTGTTCTTTTATGTTTTATTAGTAGTTTTTTTTTTTTTTGAATGGAAAGCAGGGGAGCACCCTACCTGTATTTTTGTTATTGATTATATAAAAAGTAAGCTGTACATGCAGGGACTAACGAAACAAAAAGACTAACAACTAAACTAAGAGCTAAAGAACTAAGGACTGAGCTAGAAAGGAAAAAAGAACAAGCAAGAAAAAAGGGGGGGGAGGGGGAGAGAATATACAGAGGGAAAGCCGGGTACAAGGCTATAAAGCCCAAAAGAAAAAACAGAAGAAGGGAGAGAGGGCTCATCAGGAGTAATGATCTAGCCATGTGTTGATCTGCTGTGCTTTTGAGGCTTTGGATTTGATGCAAACCAAACCCAATTCTGACTTAAAAAGAGATTTCCACTGTCCAAGATCTCTGGATCCATTGTCGAAAATTATACTGTTCCTCATCTTCCAAATGATCCAGCAAGCTGTTATTAGGATCTCTAAGATAGGATGTCCAAAGGATCTTCTTGCCTCCAATAGCATGTCCAGGCAGTCAAGTGAAAGATCCCAGTGAATGTGAAGGGAGTTCCAGCAGCTCTGACTGAAGGGACAACCAAAGAATAGATGCAGAAGACTTTCTTCTTCATCAGAGTCACATAAGACACAATTATAATTCTGCAGTATTCTGTTTTTTCTTCTTAGCAGATTCCTTGTGTTAAGCCTGTCCCTGATGAGGAGCCAGAAGAAGAACTTATGTTTCCCTAGATTACTTGAGGTCCATAGCCACTTGAAGAGAGGGGAGGCAGGAATGGTGCCTTGCATTGTTTTGTATGCCCTCTTGGCTGTAAAAGAGTTTCCCCAACTATAATGCCATATGTCATTCAGAGCAGGGTCTATGTCACTCTGTAATAAGAGTAGCTGTAGCTCTCCCAATTGGCTGACAGCTTGACTGGACAGAGGCAGTTGGAATTTTCTTTCAAGGTCTTGGCTTCTCAGATGCATTAGGGAGAGGTTCCCTTTTCTAGCAAAGGAGAAGAGATGGGGGAATTTTGTTTGAAGGGGCATATCAGCCCAAGTGTCCAGCCAAAAGCTAATGGTGTCACCTCTGTTAGGTGAGCATTTGCGCATACTCAAGAATTTGTCAGATAGTCTAATAACATCTTTCCACCAAAAGGACCCAACTGGTTTTTTGACATGTGTTTTATTAGTAGTTTATTATATTGTACATGACCCTTGCAGTTTAAGTTCGGACATTATCTTAAACTGCTATACAGTTTTCTCTACCTTCAACTACTTGCTGTTTTTAACATCTGTTTGTGCATGGTTGGTGATATGTCGGTTTCTTGCATTCTTTCTTTATGAAGGTGGTCAATGTTTAGGCTGTAAAAACAATGGAAGTCCTGATATGCAGCACCCGGTTGAGACTGATGCATACATTGGTGGTCACTTGGATGGATATTTACCATTTGGTTGGTATTATGTGGTAAGCCGCTCTGATGATTATGTATGGTGATTCAGTTTCTTGTTTTTGTTCAGGTCATCTTTTAACAATTTTTCTACTTTGTTGCTAATCACATGTGCTTCCCCTCTATTCTACAATGCAGGAAGAGGAATTGGAAAATGAAGATGAAGATGAAGATGAAGACGAAGACGAAGACGAAGACGAAGATGTAGACGTCATGCAGGAAGAGATTGAGGTATGCTTAAGCTGTATCTTCTGTTATATGTGCTACCTCCTGTCAAGAAAAACATGATTTTACAGACATGAAAAACATACTGTTTTCCTTGTCTGAACCACAAGTTACTGTACTGGTGGTAGTATATTGTAGTGTAATAGTGTGTTGTCTAACATGATGATTATTGAGTTTTATCTAGTCAACTAAAACATATGTACTATTATTCCATTTTTAAGCTTTTTCTGATCTGGGCGAATTATATTGAGTCAGTTGGATTACTTTTTGTTACTGCGTCAGCTGAAATGCCTTGTTGGTCTAGGCCAATTATGATATGCACTCTTGTATGCAACTCGTAGAGTCTTTCAATATATTACCAGTATACAGTTGCAACCTATCCTTGTAGCCACTCCAGCTGGTTGCCTTCCAGTTTGTTTGCCAAAATAATGTGCATGCTATACAGTAACTACAGCTATCCTTTGTTTTTTGTACTACCTCTTGTCCTTAGAGTGCTGATGGCATGATTATTCTTGATTTCATATATTCATCTTGACTTCATGTTTGATGCACTGGTATATGTTTGTCGTTTGCGGTTCTGCGACAGCATTTGAGGTTCTGGTTCTTTGTTGTCATCTTGGAATATGTAAGCACTGAAAATCTAGTGGCCTGGCCGGGAGAGGGAAAGAGAGGGGCTGGGACAGAATCTCTGTATCTTAGTGTTCTAGCGCACATATATCAGTGCATCCAACATGAACTCAAGAACTAAGGCACAGCATGCTGAGGAACTTTCATGCATACAATTCTGTGATGTAAAGATCCAA
The DNA here is from genome assembly GCA_015847255.1 of Hyparrhenia diplandra. Classification (NCBI taxonomy): domain Eukaryota; kingdom Viridiplantae; phylum Streptophyta; class Magnoliopsida; order Poales; family Poaceae; genus Hyparrhenia; species Hyparrhenia diplandra. Next base: position 198,122 of record JADLZK010012831.1, read on the forward strand.
TAAATTGGCAAGTTTTTTCTCGGTTTCTATTGATTTCTGTAATAACGTTGTCTTGCTGATCTGCTGGATGCCTGGCTCTTAGTTGAAGTCCTCTCTTTTTTCCTCCACGGTGCTTGTTGCATTGGAGGGTTTGATGCTACAAGCATATAACAACCCTAACTGTGGAGCTAACTGCATTGCAGCTATATGGTCATCGCGTGACTTTCGAGCCAGGTGCGCGGCATGGATGCTAGGAAGTCTTCAAAATCATTGCCTGTTAGTTGAGACATCTTTAGGCTTGTGACTGACTATCTTGTGATCTTGGATATGTGCAACTGAATCAGACTTGCTTTGTTTAAACTTGATGCAATCATGCAAGGCAAGGTGCTTTGTTTAAAATTCTGTATTTTTCCTAGCTTTTTATATTGCTCTGATGAAGCAAGGAACATAAGAGTAGTTGTTACTCATGATTAAGATGTCTTATATCCTTTTTTTTCTCTCTCTTGATGATTCATATACTCCTCGCATGGGTAAGAAATATTTCATTCTTTCTTTTTCTGTTGGCTTGGATTGCCCCCAAGTTATATTGTTTGCATGCAAGCATATCGGTAGTTCAGTGCTTCAGATGCAGTCACACCAAAGTCCAGAATTTGTTGTTGAAGAGCCTGCAAGAGATTCTCTGATACACTGCACGCCTAAAATGGTTCTCTGTTGCCCATCATATATTAATGAGTTACTAGAAATACGATTTTGTTTTGACCTGTTATCATTAGTATGGTCTGTGGAACAATTCTGCTTTTGTGGGAGCATGATTTAGTTGATCCTGAAAATCTTTGTTTAGTTTTGCCAGTTGGATGTGAAGTCGATTTTGTAGGAACAATTCTGCTTTTTAGTTAAACAGCATGAAGATGGTGGATTGAGCAAAAGTTGTTTCCCTAGATGCAAGGCGTAGTATGACATGATGGGGCCCTAGCCGCAGCATGGCATCGAGACTTTTATTCTAAACTATGCTTGGGCAGCTTCAGTGTGAGGTTTGGCTTTTAAAAAGCTGTGGGGCTAGTAAAAGTTGATCTTCTCATGGTTCGGTCTGTAGAGTTCGATAGATGGGTGTCAGATCAAAATAAACAAGTGATTTGCTCTGTGTGGATGTGAGCGTGTATAGCACCTGATCCCGCCCTAGCTCTGTATTTTCAGGCATTGCAAGTTAGGACCAAAGCATCGGTCCCCAGAGTTCACTACTTAAAACAATAGAGCAGAGTGAGAACCAGAGGTTTCTCTGCTTTCGGCCGATTCCGGCAATCCCCTGGTACTACTAGTACTCATGTCCACGGCTAACCGCAGGCAGGTGTAATGATATGTGCGTAGTGACACTTTGACAGTGATTTTCCCGACCGTGTGTGGTTCAGTGTGCCATGGCCAGCATTCGACTCTGAACAGTGTTATGAAGTCTGAACATTTCTTCAAAGTTTCAGACACCTTTGAACCCATCTAAAGAATCGATTCCTCTTCAATCTAATTGCGCAATCAACTCGCGATCCATCACTCTCTAACATATTCACAGAGTCGAGAGCCCTTCTCTCCGATCTCTGTTATTGTCGCCATCTACCATCTTTTTGACATCCTTTCCATCCATCTCTGCGATAGTCGCCAGCTTCTTTCCCTCCTTACTACAGTAGGCAGTAGCATCTAAAAGACTCACCCTTACCAGGCCACCAGTTTCTCGAGTAAAAATCCATGTGCCGATAGTCTCTCGAGTGCCGACCTGCTGTTTCATTCATCCTGTTTGACATTGACACTACATCATACAAAGAATCAAGCATCATGAACCCACGTACAGTGGCGCAGAACACTATTGATGATCATTGAGAACATTACTATCTTGTTGATCTTGGATATGTGCAGCTGGATCATCAACTTACTCTGTTTAAACGTCAAGGTGTTTTCTTTAAACTGGTGTATTTTTCCTACTGCTCTAATGAAGCCAGTTGTTACTCATAATTCAGATTTCTCATATACCACTTCTCTCTCTATATATATATATCTCTCTTTTCAGTCTTTGATTCTTATGCTTCTGCCATGTGTAAGAAATATTCCTTTCATTTTTTTTTTTGGTTGGCTTGGACTGCCTCCACGTTCTATTGTTTACATGCAGGCATATCAGTGGTTCAGTGTGCAATCACACCGAAGTCCAGAATTTGCTGCCGAAGAAACTGCAATCTGTGATAAATTGCATGCCTCCAAATGATGGTTCTCTATCTTCCATCGGATCCATGAGTAGGAATATATATACAAGTATGTTTTTGGGGCCTGTTATTGTTGTGGCCAGGCCTGTGGAACAAATTCTGCTGTTGTGGTTGTTGGTATACAGGAAAGAGGTTCCCAGAGAAATTTTATTCTGCTGTTGTGGTTGGGAATTTTATTCTGCTGTTGTGGTTGTGGGTACAAGAAAGAGCTAGGTTCTCATTTCCTTTTGTCCTGAGAGTTTTTAAGTCTCTTTGTAGCCATCCTCAGTGTTAGTGAGCCACCCATTCTTTCCACAGCCGGTGACGTCATGCATACGCAAACTCGCACGGTGGGCTTTGAACATTATGATCGTTTATTTAATCATTCGTTCTATAATATAATTAATATAACGATTCGTCATGTAAGAAACAGTAAGAGTGCCATATTGCATCATCGTTATAATGGTGTTTACATATAAGAAAAAATTTGCAAAGGCAAAGTCGAATTCGTTATCACGACTAAACTTTTCGATCAATATAAAATGGTGGCATTATTGGAATGATGACACGAGCAGTGTGTTGCCACCCAACCAGACTCTCTTGGGCAAAAGAAAAACAAAACAAAATCAAGGGGGGCAAATTCCAGCTCGAACTGGGACAAGATGACAAGGACCTGTGGTCAACGGTAATGGAAAGAAAAAGTTTACGAGGCCAGAAGCCGAAATCATTTTCTTGACATATACTATGTGCGTACCGATGATTTGGTATTGGTTTTCCGACCGTGTGTGGCCTGCATTTTGACAAAGTTTTGACAAAACCCCAATTTATTGAGCTCCTGTCATGCTTCCGTTCATTCAAATTCCGGGTCCGGTCCACTTTCACGGTCCAAATAAATGTGCCGTGTGCCCCGTGTAACATGAGAAACTCTCTATGCCCCGCCCTGGCTGTCTCGTCAAGTCATCAAGGAGAGCGACGTGTCTTTTTTTTTTTTTTTTTAGAATGACACAGTACAACGCAGACGCTCACAACATGCACGCACACTCACCCCTATGAAGACACGTCACGTAAACCCTACCCCTATGAGCACCTCCGAAGGATCGAAAGCATCCCGGCAGATCTGGAGATTCTCGAAGTCACCATTGGCGCCGCCGTCGCCGACGGAACGCCGCTACCACTTAATGCATAACGCCGAAAAATCCTAGGAAAATCCCGAAAAGATGCGAGCACCGGGATTTGAACCGCGGTGGGTAGCGTCCCACCGGACCGGCCCTACCATTGGACTAGTCCGGGAAAGATTAATATTAATAGAGTTAAGAACTTCATAATGGCCTTTTTTTATGTGTGGCAAGTGTGTCAACATTCTAGACAAAGGGAAGAGCTAGCTGTTTGTGGAAAGATTAGCACACCATCATGCTTGATACTGCCTAGTCATCTGGAGATGAGCTCTGTTACTTTCGTCGACAGAGTTGCACGTCTGATTGGACCCCAGACCAGATCTTCTTCTTTTTTTCACCCTTTCTATAATATGTGTGCAAGAGCTAGAATGGCAAATGGTGAGCAAGGCGGCGACGCAAAAGTGCCACTTGGCCTTCTCTACCTAACATGTGCCTTTGATCTGTAAAAGCGCTGAAAGCTCTCGTGTCTCTTTGTGCCATTAGTTTCTAGTGAAATTTAAGTACTAACTGCTTAAAAGTTTTTTTTTTTCATTCAATAACTGCTTAAAAGTTAAACCTGGAATTTTTCTACGTAGTAAATAATAAAGGACAGTTCAATATGAGGGACGATGTTTATGGATATTATTATTATGATCTGCAGCAAGATGTAGCTCAGAAATTAAATAGGGTAATAATATTATAAATAACATGATAACACACGATCTCTTTTTTAAAAGCCAATGTTTACAGGTCTATTTGACTCGATCATTGTAAAACAAAAAAATAATTAAAGCATGATTATTAGTATCTCTCTTATTGAACCAGGCAGAGGCAGCAAATGCTGCAGCCGCCGCTCAAGAAGCCACCACAGCTTTCAACAAAGAAATCTATCAGGATTGTGGTATACTTACTGATATTAAGAGCATCTCAAAAAGATTAGTCAAATCCCTTCTCAAAAAAAAGAGATTAGTCAAATCATCTTTCAAAGCTAAATTTAGAAAAATCATCTCCAATTGGCTCTATAAATGATTCTCCAAATTTTATACATCTATATCTCGTCTCATTCGTTCTCTACTTATAGATAGCCTACCTTATAGCTATATTTTACAGAGTTTATCAAATCTACTCTAGCTAAATTAGCAAATTTAGGTAATCTTTTTAGCTAATCCATTAGCTTCCTAAATTTGAACGAAAACAAAACCAGCAAAGCGCACACAGTACGTCCGTCCTTGCAGCTTGCACCAGGGAACAAGAAATCGAATATGCTCCCCCGTCCCGTGGAAACCGAGGGCGGAGCTTCCCCTCCTCCAAGCAAAACCAAGGGCACCGTCACCGACGGGCGGGCTCCACCATCTCAAACATCTGCCACCGCCAGGTGGCCCCCGCCCTACCCCCCTCCGCGGCCTCCTCTTCTTCAAATAGCAGCCCCGGCCGGCCGCGGCCTCCACCGAATCGAGAGGCCAGCCAAAAGCGCAAACGCCGCCACCACAGACAGCGAGCGAGCGAGCGCTTCTAGGTTTTTTTTCCCCGAGACGAGAGAGGAGATGGCGGTCACCATCACCTGGGTGAAGGCGAGGCAGATCTTCGACAGCCGCGGCAACCCCACCGTCGAGGTGCGTTCTCTTCGTTTCTGCTAGGGCTGCGATGAATCTGGATCTGTTCCGATTCGCCGCGGCAGATCATGCTGTGATCTGTTCCGACTCGCCGCGTCAGATCATGCTGTGATCTCTTCCGATTCGTCGCTGTGCCGATCTGCTCCGGTTTTGGTTTCGAATGAATCTGGATTAACTGTGCGGCGCCTGTACGCAGGTGGACATCGGCCTCAGCGACGGCAGCTACGCGAGGGGCGCCGTGCCCAGCGGCGCATCCACTGGTATGTCTCTCTCTCTGCGTGCTCTGTTCGTCGACGCTATGTGGCTCTGTCACATGTATACTATGCGTTTGTTGGTTGTGCATCTTGAAGTGGCTACGACTGGATGTGTGTGCAGTTGTTTTGTTGCTAGATCTGATTGATGCGTGTACTCTTGTCTCAAGTTTTCAGTCTGTTCTCCGCCTCCATGACCGGCGCTTGTTTGGAACATGCTGTTTTTTATTTTACTGCGGGGGTTTATAAAAAATCAGCTTATTCGATTCAAAGCAGAGCCTAAGAGTGTCTAACCATGTCAGCAGAATCATCACTGTCATGACATGGTCAGCTGATCTGAAAATTGCTGCTTACCTTCTGGATCTCTTAATTAAGCAGAAGACAACCTTGACTTTTGAGCTTATATTAGTATACTGTCGACTATTAATTAGAATGTTTTTTTTTTTTTTCAGATAATGATTTTTTTTTTCAGATAATGTGATTTATTTATCTATCTTCAGTTACACTTCTCTGAACCTTGCTTCAATCTTCGATTACAAGCATGATTTTGTTTTCAAATAACATAGAAAGAATGCAGTAAAGCCAATAGGTTGCCATGCCATTTAATCATTTTGACATGTTAGCAACATAGAAAAAGACAAATACTTTTCATAGGTATTATGGGACGTCAACATCTGCTATTTCGTTTGGAATGGGCTTTTTGTGAAATTTCAGTTTGTGGTCCAGACACCTTTACGTATTAGATATGGTACTATGGGATGTCAGTATCTGCTATTTCGTTTAGAATGGACTTTTGTGAAATTTCAGTGTGTGCCTCTTTTTGAATAGGTTGCTTTCTGTAGTTGTCTCAAATTCCATATGTTTGACATCTAATGCACATAATTTTGACATTTTTATTTCTGAACAATTGACTTCTCTCAGGAATATACGAGGCCTTGGAGTTGAGGGATGGAGGATCTGATTATCTTGGCAAGGGTGTTCTTAAGGTTAGCTAACCATTCATTTTTTCCATTTCAGTCTTTGGTTATAATACTAGCTGTATTTGCCATGCACTCACCATAGTCATTCATGCATCCAGTGGTCATGATTAACTTCTATAATAATAGAAAGACCAACATGTGTATCCTTCCCAACATTTTATTTGTGATAAAATTGATTTGAGAACTATTTGAAGCTATGCTCTAAACTTCAGTTGACTAATGTTACTACGTAGCTTTTGGCTTAAAATTTGAATCAACAGCTAACTTGTGTCAGTGATTGCAACCATTCTGTTTTTTATGGGTTGTTTTCTTTTTACACATTGGACTAATATAATTCGTATTGTCTTTTGCTAGGCTGTGAGCAATGTAAACACCATTATTGGACCAGCAATTGTTGGAAAGGTATGTAAAACTCTAAAGCTACAAGATTTCATTGCAATTCTAAAGCTATGTTTCTTTGCTGTGATACCCAAAACACATGATAGCTATCTTACTGTGGTGAATTATGTTTCAGGACCCCACTGAGCAGGTTGAGATTGACAACTTCATGGTCCAACAGCTAGATGGAACCTCCAATGAATGGGGCTGGTGCAAACAGAAGGTATCATGGAGTTCATACTTATGTTGCTAAACCTGATTTCCATCTTGTACTTGCTTGTATTGATTTCCTTTGATCTCATGTTCAATCTATAAAGCTTGGAGCAAATGCCATTCTTGCTGTTTCACTTGCTGTGTGCAAAGCTGGAGCTATGGTGAAGAAGATTCCTCTTTACCAGGTCTTTCAAACATTACCGCTATGATTTATTATTTTGTATATATGCACAATTTAGATGGTGTCCTAAAGGTTTGCTTATTTGCAGCACATCGCAAATCTTGCTGGAAACAAGACTCTGGTGCTCCCTGTACCTGCCTTTAATGTGATTAATGGAGGATCACATGCTGGAAACAAGCTTGCCATGCAGGTAACATTCCTTGAGAAATCTGATTTTCTGACTAATGCTTCGACTATACTCTCTGATCATTTAACTGTTATACAGGAGTTCATGATCCTCCCAACTGGTGCCTCCTCGTTCAAGGAGGCCATGAAGATGGGAGTTGAGGTGTACCACAACCTGAAGGTGAGCAACTAGTGCATCTATTGATGTATCTTAAGTGTGGAGCCTCGGTGTATGAAATAAGAATGCTAAATTCTTCTGTATGCAGAGCATAATCAAGAAGAAGTATGGTCAAGATGCCACAAATGTTGGGGATGAAGGTGGTTTTGCACCTAACATTCAGGTAATGTCTGTAGATCTCATAGGCAATCACAACAATTCTTACTTATATATTTTTTGAAGCTATCTAGCATAAGTAAGATAATCAGGCCATAGTTCAAAATTTGGCAACTTAGTTTCTAATCCAAATACTATGATATGTTTACTGTAGGGTAGTAGGCTAATTATTGCTTTATGGTTCTCTCACGATAGGAACACTATGATATGCTTACTGTAGGGTAATTAAAAAAATTAATCGTCAACATCCATTTATCTCACAATCTAATTTCTATGCCAACCGATATGTGCAGGAAAACAAAGAAGGACTTGAACTACTGAAGGCAGCTATAGAAAAGGCTGGGTACACTGGAAAGGTATGTGTCTCTTATCTACTTGGCTCACGAACAGACAAATCTTTGTTTGTTTAGGTGATTCAACTTATCTGTGTGGCAGGTGGTCATTGGAATGGATGTTGCTGCTTCTGAATTCTTTAGTGAGAAGGACAAGACTTATGACCTTAATTTCAAGGAGGAGGTAAGAATTGCAACTTCTTACTATGCTTTTGTAGTTTTATTAGCTTTAGCTATTTCTTGTGTTATTCTATATGCCTATGATAACATGCTTTTATTTTATATTAACGTGTACTCACTTTCTTGGCCAGAACAACGATGGTTCAAACAAAATTTCAGGTGACAGCCTGAAAGATCTGTACAAGTCCTTTGTTGCTGAGTACCCTATTGAGTCAATCAAGATCCATTCGATCAGGATGACTGGAGCACTTATGCCAAACTCACTGAAGAGATTGGGGAGAAAGTGCAGATTGTAGGAGATGATCTTCTCGTTACTAACCCCACAGTGAGTAACATTTTAGTTAACTGATTCCCCCCTCTAGTCCTATGCACAACACACCATGGAGTTTTAAACATTATCTGCTTGACCTGTGCTGTACAGAGGGTTGCCAAGGCCATCAGTGAGAAGACCTGCAATGCTCTTCTCTTGAAGGTAGAATCATTGATTTCATATTGGTTAATCTTTTCCCTTGGCATCGATTACATGTAATTGTAAGTGGGGTAAGTGGCTGGCTGCTGACTGATTCCATCGCTACATGGTGACAGGTGAACCAAATTGGCTCTGTGACGGAGAGTATCGAAGCTGTTAGAATGTCCAAGCGTGCCGGATGGGGAGTGATGACAAGCCACAGGAGGTTGGCATTCTAGTTCTTTGTCCGCTTTTGAAAATTTAATGTTCCTTTTGTTTGTCAATTGTTTTATCTTCTCTTTCTTTGTTCAGTGGCGAGACAGAGGACACCTTCATTGCTGACCTTGCAGTTGGCCTGGCTACGGTACACTATCAACTGACGAACATACACTCAAGATATTGTCAAATTGAATATCTTCGGTACTGACCTGGTTACCATGACTTCGTTTCAGGGCCAAATCAAGACAGGAGCGCCCTGCCGGTCTGAGCGCCTGGCCAAATACAACCAGGTAAGCACGTGCACCTGCTTCTCCTTTCCCAACCAGGTTACGCTTACGGCTCTCGAGTCTGAAGTCTGAACCAAACATTCGCGGTTGCAGCTGCTCAGGATCGAGGAAGAGCTCGGTGTTGCCGCAGTCTACGCCGGAGCAAAGTTCAGGGCACCGGTGGAGCCCTACTAAACCACGAGTGCCCAGAGTGTGCCCGGAGTCTGGAGAAAGAGAAGATGAGGATGTTTCTTGTGTTCGCTGCTGCTTTTTTGATAGATTGTCTGTACGATTCACAATAAATAGTGATTTTGTCGTGGAACAAAAAAAAAACCTAAATGCTAGTTTTCACGCGTGCATGTGCGCGACCGATCGCCTGCACGCCTCTCAGCTGTAATATTGTTGCCCAAACTGGTTTTGATGGGTACGCAATAGATAATCTTTGCTGGTCTTGCCATTCCGGAGGGACTTCAATATATCTTTTCCTATGTGAACTATTTTCGTATTCGGCATACAAACTCACGCGCCACGGCTTCGGCTTGTACTGCAGATGGAGCCACAGCCGCATCTTGCACTGAATATCTTCTAGCGGCAAATGGAGCTAAATGGCTACGGCTTGTTGGGGCAGATGGAGCCACACGGCTTCGGCTTCTGTGGCTTTAGCGGCAGATAGAGCCACACTCCTTCGGCGGCTTGTAGTGGCAGATAGACCCACAATGCTTTGGCTTGTAGCCGCAGATAGAGCCATACTTTCTCGGCTTGTAGCAGGAAATAGAGCCACACTGTTTCGGATTATAGCGGCAGATGGAGTCACAACGGCATCTTGCAATAGATAATCTTGATGGTCTTGCCATATATGAACGACTTTCTTGTTCCTTTTGCTACGTTATTAAGCCATTTTACGAATTCAGCATGGAAAACCCCTTGCCGCCTGGGCTTGTAGCGGCAGACGGAGCCACACGACTTTGGCTTCTAGCGGCAGATAGAGCCACACGTCTTTCGACTTGTAGCGGCAGATGGAGCCACAGTCACATCTTGCGCACTGGGAAATATTGTTGGCCACTAGTCTTGCTATAATGCTAGTGACTCTTATCTCTTGTTATGTTATTAAGCCACCTTCGAATTTAGCATGAAAACCCGTCACAATGGCTTCGGCTTGATGGAGCCACAACCGCAACAATTCATGGCTTGTAGTAGCAAATGTAGCCACAACCGTCGTGGTAATTCATGGCTTGTAGCAGCAGATGGAGCCACTGCAAAAGACAAAAAAAAGGTATTAATTCATGGCTTGTAGTGGAAGATGGAGCCAGAGCCAAAGACAAGAAAAAGAAAAATAAATATTGTTTTTCTAGATTATGATGAGTGATGAATGGTGGTCCGCACTCGTTGGAATTGCACAACAGAAAATCTTGTTGGTCTTGCCATATGCAAGTGGCCTTCTTGTTTCTCTATATGCTTGCGACTTTCTTGTTTCTTGTGCTTTATTGAGCCATTTTTGAATTCAACATGGAAAGCACTCATTATGGCTTCAACTTGTAGTGGCGGATAGAACCACAACCGCAACAATTCATGGCTCAGCAGCGGATGGAGCCACAATCGATACGTCAACTCATGGCTTGTAGCGACAGATGAAGCCGCAACCTTATCAAACCCCTTGCCATGGCTTCAGCTTGTAGCATCAGATTGAGCTATGGCCGCAACATCAATTCATGGCTTGTAGCGGCAGATGGAGCCACAGTCGCATCAATTCGTGGCTAAGGTTGAAAGCGAACGGGTTATATCCCGTCCCGACCCGTCCCATCGTCTCCTTTTCGTATTCAAAAACATCGAGAAATTGAACGGGACGCAGGTGTGGCGTTGGCTGGTCCGACACGGAAAAAACGGCATTGGCTTATCCCACTCGTATTACACCCCGAATCTCGTATTTGGGTGGGAGGAACCCATGCATATATATACCTAGATTTGTAAAATACGGGATAGGCACAACATACAATATATCCAAAGACGGAACCAGGGAGGCCAGTAGGGGCCGTGCCCCCCTCTTCAAGCACAATAGATTTCATGGGGGTAACATCAGATACGAGGGAACTCCAATAAAAAGAAGAAAAAAAAAGACAAACCATCAAACATGGTGGTAACTTAGCAAGGTTTATGCAAATTAAAAAGAGCACAAACTTATGCACAAATCTGTGGAACTATTTCTTTGCCCCGTGAGAGATGATGCGCAGTTCAACTCAACAAAATGCGGAGTGGCTCACGATACACATGGTGCACGCTACAACATTTGGAGCTTTCGCTAAACTGAACAATAACCAACCCGGGCACATCAATCTTACTATTGGGGGCATGTTGCTTTATTTTGTTCCTTCACACTGAACCATATAGCCTATATTGATAAGGCTAAGATTCAACCTGCCATGACTACTCTCATGAGTGATACCTAACTAAAGATTGAAAGATCAGAGTGAACTACCATCCGTCACAGTAGGCTATCTGGTTTAGGCACAGAGACGACACCAGGGAGGTACCCCCTCAAGTAGATTTCATGTAATACATATAATTGAATGTAGAGCACAAAAATATCAATTTCTTTTTATTAGAATATTATGATTTTGGTAAGAAATAGTGTAACTTTTTATAAGTTACTGAAAAACTTATTCAAATTATAAGCCAAATTTACCACTGCCTTGTTCAAAAAAAATGTGCAAACATAGCCAAACTTAAGTCATTTTAAGGACCTTTTGTTATTAAAGCACACCACAACAAAAAGAAGTGATATTTTTCACAAATTTTAGAATAAGATGAGTGGCCAAACTTAGGGTTGAAAAAAGTTAAACGAATTATAATTTAGAACATAGGGAGTATAATAATTATCATGTACACTAAAAAATACGAGTCTCTGAATATTTCCTGCGGCTGCTTGCTCATTCTGCTTGATGATAGATTACTTGTGACATGTTAACTTGTTAATTAATGAATGTTCCGAATTTTTTTGATTGATGAATAATACCTGCACTTGCTTGATGAATAATACGTTGCCAAATTAAATACGTGCACTTGCACAGGCGCAATACACGTCTGCACCAAGCCTACTCATTCACTCGTGATATGTTAACTGGTTGATGAATAATGATGTATATTTGTGTGGGTGTGCCTAAACCTAGTTTTAGATAATATAACCCAACTTAAGTTTTCGGCTCCAACCGTTTCCATTGAATTTCCATCCGTATTTGTTCATTACTGTACATCCGCATATTCCAATCCGGTCCAAATGGGAGTGACTACACATCTTCCGGATGATCAGAAAGATACAAGAAAAGAGAGAAACACAACCCAACAAGAAGACTGAAACGGCCCAATAAGAAAGAAATCCACCGGAGATACAGCGGTAGACAAACTGATTTGATTAAGGAACAAAATAACAACCGGTGGATGAATAGGACCCGCCCAAAAATATATACAGAAACGAAAAACGGGAGAGGTTTTTCCACCCACTTTCGTCCATTTCTAACCTTATTCATGGCAGCCGCGTGGATCAGGTGTTTGAGTTGCCGTGGTTGCAATTGTGTAAGAATGCTACACGCCTACGGCCAAGCAAACAGCAGTTCCTGGTCCAACACAACTGCTCACAGAGCACCGGTGGTGAGCTGCATCAGTACTAGCAAGATCCACTGGAAACTGAGTGTCGGCAGGCAATTTAACCAGCAAATGCACTGCTAATGATGATTAGGGGTAACATCATATACAAGGGAACTCCAGAAGAAAAAAAGGCTCGTAGTCTGGCCCTCAACTACGGAGCTGATACCAAGTTGTCAAGGGCGTCGACTACGGAGCTCATAGTCTTGGCATCGTCTAGGGCTGAGGTTTTACCCTCTCCCGACTAGGCTTAGTTGAAGACGGAAGGAGAGAGATTAGATGAATAATAACTTGCTTAATTATCTTCTTGTCTGGTTACAAATATAGATGGCCTAAGGCCCAAACCGACTAGAACTCAAACTCCTAAGACTCCTAAGATTATGGAATAGAAATCGATAACCAATCCTATCTTTCCCTCTAACCGACGGCTGGCTCTTCCTGGCCCGTCCTGGCGTGCTCAGCAGCACGCCGAACGTCTCGGGCTCGGTTGCGTTGGGTGTAGGACCGACCCCACATGACAGCTACCATCTGGATTTTGTCAGCCTACTCGTCCTCCTCTGACAATACACTCCAGATCATCCTGAAGACAAACAACCACGAGGCAATTATTAGTTTCTCATTTGGTAGATGCAGACTTGCCGTGACTATAAAATGATGAGGTATCCATAGTGTACTTACCAGAACAAGGACAGGAAGAGGAGAACAATGAGACTAACTATCTTAAAAAGGCGGCGCTTCTTCTCACGGCCAAGTTGATTAAATATCTCCGTTACATCTACCAGATGTTGCCGCCGCTGGTACCTACACAAGCCATAAAACATATAAACCTATCCGTGATCAGTGCTGAAAGGAAACTAGAGTTGCTTGTTCCAACTTTCCAAGTAGTTTAATAACGAATTGATGGTTACTGTCTGAACAAGAAAAGGTTCTGAAAAGTGAAAACTGGACAGCTTAGTGGCTACTATAAATAACAAATTTTCAAGGAGAAACTATAGTAACTATATAGCAAAGTTAATAACTGCTGACATGGTACTCTTTGTTTTGTTGCAGTTGTTAATTTTTTACCTTTTTATGTGGTTGAGGAGAATGAAAAAGGAACTTTCTAAGCTTGACAAGTCTAGCAAGGTAAGGTATAACCCAAAGCAGCCAAAAGAAGAAAGGCATCCAGCCAGTTCCCAGTTATAGTATCAACTGATAAGGTTGAGCTAGAAACCTAATGGTACCAATTTTGGAAAACAGTCAGGATATATCTGCCACTATTCGTTCTTCCTTCAACATTGAAAAACCAGAAAGACTAGGAATGCTTTTGACCAACATTTCAATGACATAATTAGAAGCTGTGTAACTCCTCTAAAGTTCCATGTCCTGTGATAGGTACTTCTTGCTTATATTCACTAACATCAACATGTGTACAGCTGCGCCATACCAATCACTAAGTCTGGTATTTCAACATGTATTTCAGCTGCGCCATGCTAATCACTAAGTTTGGTATTAAGAATATGATGATTTGGTTCAATAAAATTAGAAACTGGCTGCATCAGTACTAAGGGGCGGATCCAATATCAAGCTAAGCCCCGGTCTGAGATACAAAAAAAAAAGTGCTATAAGTGGTAATTTATCATTGATTTTATTTGGTCACAGACTCAGGCTGCAGCACGGCCAGCCCGGGGCCTGTGTCTGCCACTGTCAGTACTTACATAACCACCAAGGTCACACGACACATATGAGCAGAGACAGCAAAAGATAAGGGTACAGATTGTGGCCTTGTGTTGGCTTCTTTCTTCTGGGATGAACTACTATATTTTAAGTTAGAAGACAAATTATGCTTTCTGAATAGTTTACAGAACAAGTGGTTTTGCATATACTTTTGGTTTCACCCAATTGTGTGATTTTTAAAGGTTGTTCATTTAATGTGTTTCAGTATACCCAGAAAAAACATATATACAACCGCCAGATTTACAACCTTGTCTGCTTGACTAAAAAAAAAGGTAGACATAGAATGTCTATTCGATCACTCACCAATCACACCCAATGTCAACTAGACACAACGCACCTAAACAGAAGTGAATAATTAATGAATTAACTATGTAAAACTGTGTCGCTGCACATGTTAAAAGATTTATCTTTCCTCACCAATGCTGATGAGATGTTGAGTTTGTAGCAATTAGAGCTAGCTTGTGAGCATATATGAGTAGCATTTGAATTAGAAAAATATATAAAAAAAAACAAGATCTGCTATAGATTATACCCCTTAATCATGTAACCATATTCAGTATGTCATGTGTAAAGTACCAAGCAAAGAGTTAAAAGCAGGAGACACAAGCCCTTAACAATTTGTGACCCAAAAGCTCAAAAACAGTTAAAGTCAGTTCCGAGCACATATTTCCTCATTTTCTTTTGATTCTAAGTACGAGTAGCCAGCACAGTACACTTTCCAACTTTCCATTGCATGTTTACTCTATCCATTTTAGATGGATAATTTAGCAACAATGTAGAATCAATAAGCTCCCAATTCCCATGAACATCAAATTAGTTAGAGCCTACAGGATCATATTCCTAATTGCTTTGAAAGGTAGTTACAAGACAAGGGACACTTACAGCGTATAATTGTAGTACACCATTGGGAGAGAAAGCAAGAACATCGCCCAATGGCCAGATAAGAGGAATAGTACGCTGAGAAGCGCTTGTAACACAAATTCCGGCATCACGACTTTATTTATCCGAGAGGATGAATCAAATGGGTTGATATAGTCGAACTCTAGATCTGCCAAGCACATCAGCTGCAAAAGAGAAACGGGAGAAGTAGATTATCAGTAACAGTTTAAGGCCAAGTTTGTGTATATCAGCTAAAAGATGAGAAAAAACATCCAAATTCCTCCAAAAGGTTGCAACCGCGAGGCTAGAAAATCAACTAAATGTGACCCTAACACAGGTCATAAATTTACAATGCATAAACGGCACAAAACAATGCATCAGACACTACACATCCACCACCAAACTAGTTGAAACATTCACTAACACAGCATCGCAACCAAATCCTGAGTCCTTCCTTCTCCACCAGCCACCTCGAGGCCTAAAAAATTTCTCGGATTAACTAGACCCCAGACGTGTGAATCCGGAACCCCAATCCTCCCGCCCGAGCCGCTTCCCTCAAATCTGGCGGGGAATCGGCCATCCTGCAGATCCCAGCTAGCGCGACGGCTAGAGATTATTTATTTCGGAGCACGGCGGGAGGGGGGCGCTGACCTGGTATATGACGAGCACGATGAGCGCGACGACGAGGAAGAACGCGGTGAGCCATACGAACACCATCTCCGTTACGTCTTGGCCCCCTCTCTCCGGGCGGCACGGATGACCCCGCTCTCGCTTTCGTTACGGGGGCGCCGCGGGAACCCTAGCCGAGCGTCGTGGCGCCGCCGGCGAGGTGGTCCGGGGCGGTGTGAGCTGGAACGCGTGGGTGGGAGGCGAGGCGAGGCAAGGCAAGCGGGTGGGGTCACCCGATCAGAATCAGATGCCTACGACGGGTTTCTTCTTCCAAAATTCCACGTGAAGCGTCAACTGTGAAGTTGTCAGATTTGGAACGTCGTTTCGTTTTTCGATTCATATTTTTCGATGTGAAATTAAAGTACTATACACTGATACTACCTCCGTCCCCACTGAATTTTACTCCTG
This sequence comes from Hyparrhenia diplandra, assembly GCA_015847255.1. Lineage (NCBI taxonomy): Eukaryota > Viridiplantae > Streptophyta > Magnoliopsida > Poales > Poaceae > Hyparrhenia > Hyparrhenia diplandra. The sequence goes on from JADLZK010012831.1 coordinate 214,345, forward strand.
ATTCCGCGCCATCTTATTCGATACTTCGCCTTATTCAAATTTTTTACACAAATATTATTTATTTTGTTTTTTACTTATTTTATCAATGAAAGATACTTGAATATTGATTAATTTATTTTATGATTTGTATAAATATTTTGAATAAGACGGATGACACAAATATGAAGTTTTAAAAGAAAAAAAACGACGAACTACGTAGGGACCGAGAGAGACGATTTGTAGGAATCAACCCTGAAATACCGGATGGATCGTCAACGAGTGAATCTGATGCCAACAGAATAACGTAGGCACCAGTTCAACGAGATCCATTAACGGTATGTAAATCACAAACGTATCATGAGCACAGTGACATTCGGGACAGGGACGTCAGGTTTGAATGAATCTACAATCTGACTCGAGTTGGTCGATGAACATATCAATAATGTAAGACGTATCATGAGCACAATGACATTCGGGGTACATACACATCAGTACATGTCTTTGATAACCATGTACTATATATAATAGTATGATTTGAAATGGTAACAGAAGATACATTCACCTTTATATCAACTACTAGATACTAGTCCTCGCGCGAGATCCTGGCCGCCCGCAGGTCTTAACGACTCAATTGTCTAACACAACAACGCATAATGTGTGTTATGAAAAGCACATGTACACAACGGTGTTTTATGTTTGAAACACACAGATAAGACATCTTTGGGAAATACAATACTCTTAGTTGTAGTCTAAAAAGAACGTAATTGCATAGTTCGAACACAAAAAGATAGCAATTGCATGGACTTAACTATACAATTGCTTGGCCCGCAACCATTTCTCCGTGGTAACAAAAGAAAGAAACACACAGTCCGCTACAAAATAGCAACAAAAAGAAGAGCGTAAATAAGAAGGCTTTTCAACAATCGTAGGGGCATCCGTTCCCGTCCGAAGTCGCTTTTTGTTTGGGAAGCATTGCGTTGTCCAAGATTGGATCTTCACCAAGTACCGGAAACCTCCCGCACGTAACCGATGGGGCATGTTGCTTGTTGGCAATTAGTTAGAGTGTTATCAATTAGCTCAGAGTGGGTCTCGGCGTCAAGACTCGAGCAGCCAGTAGTGCAAAGGCAAGAGATCCAATGACCCGCACCAATTCAAGAGAAAAATGAATGACAATAATGCAACCCTTGCTAATTAGATAACACATGGTGTCGACAATTTATCCGACCACACAACCGATATCCATGTGGAATGTGTGAAAGAGGCAATCTGAAACATGGGCATCTCAACAGAGATGCCATGAGCAACAAAGCGGTAACGAACCAAATTAAATTTGAAGTCCAAAATCATAGAACATGTCATTTGACACCAATAGGCGAAGTAGAATTTCCAACTATAACAAAGAGGGTACCAAAAGGGCCACACCGACAAACCTTTGCATGTAAATATTGATGACAGAATTCCACCTGAACTGGACTGCTCTACATCTAAACAAAGTCTTACCGAGAATCACAAGCATGAAGGTCAAATTATACCTGTAAGAAAAGAAACCCACTATAAGACATCCAAACAAATTTTGCAACCATAGCCTACAATATATAGCAATTAGAGGGCCATCCGAGCATCCGCCACCACCAACTCTTACACTATTTCTTGTAACGAAGAAACAACAAAACAATTCAAACGAAGCAATAATAATTCCATCATACATTGTCAGTTCACTTAAATATTGTGCAAATATATTTGATTAGATAAGTCATATAAGGTGACTTATCTTATTCAAACAATGTGGCAGAATGGCACTGGGAAGGATTGTTTGTACAGTCATAGAGCAGGTAGCATTTTCTACCCTGCCTATTCATATATTAGAGGGAGTGATTAAATAAGAAGGTGCATGAAATAGAAAGCTAACCGACACTGTTAAATGCTCCATTTTAAAAAAATAAAAAACAGGAAGTGGGTTGTAAGCAAAACAACACAAAGGAAATAGTTGTACAATGATAAGCAAATTCAGGAGAAATTTTTTCACCTCTAATAAGGTACATAGCTATCTTTGTTAAATAAATATCACCATCCAAATCTGGTGCACATATAAGAAATTAATCAACACCAAACCCGCAGAGAATGCCCATTAGTCTTGCGGATAGATACCAGGAAGCAAAAGAGCATACAAGCTCACCTCAAAATCTACTAGACTCGAATAAGTTTCCTTCCGCCTCCATGCATGCTCCATCCCTTCAATTTTAACATTAACAGCAGCCACCATCACCTATCAGTTTAGTGGAAAGCACACACATAAGTACCTTTTCGACTTATACGCTTTATATGTTTGGGTGGGGTGGGGGAGCACGCAAATCAATCAGCCCCGATGAATTATACCAAAATTATATGCACAGAACCGCTTTAAAAAAAAGGCACCTAATAAAACAAAGGCAATGAGAAAATGTAGGTACGCTCCTTAAAAAAGTGTACACACTCACAACAAGCAACAAATAATCAGATCTCAGAGAAAATGGTTTTTCTTCAGTTTATCTTTTTACCAATATTGAAATGACATTCTTAACAAGTACATCTATTGATAAGGTCCTCAAAAACAAGATTACAAAAGTCAAACCTCCTATATTTCGTTGATGTTCCAAACAGCCCAATAAGTCATGAGCATATCCGATAAGGTCCTCAATAACAAGATTTTGCAGTTTAGATACCTCGTTTCATAATTTAAAAATAAAAATCACAAAGCATCACTAAATATTCCTCAAAATTAGTTTCAGAGGTGATATTCCATTGGCCGCCCAAATTCTTGCAGAAGAGTTAAAAACTATCTCGTGTGTATTCATACTCGCCTCACGAACATCTAAGCATAGCTTGTTTTGCTTCTCGAACATTTTTTTTTTGACAAGATCGGAACATTAACCATAGCTTTTTTTTTTTCGAATGTAGAAACATTCATTCAATTAATTCAACCCGCACATGGCGGCATCTACTTTATCCGTATAATGCAAGAAACAATCAAAGAAGTCGAATGTCCGCAAGCCAAGCAATCACATGCACTGGTTCACGTAACGCTTGCATCCAATCGTGCAAATACCAAAGAACCATCCCATGAGTTATGAGAGGAATGAAAACATAATCAGAGAAGACCAGAAGGTTAAGAAAAGAGCGGGGGCTAAACAAACTGTACATGAGGCACGAGGAATCGGCAAGGCTCTATGAATAAAGAATCTTCACCACAAATTTCTCCATGGTTAAAACTCCGTCTCCAAAGAATGAGGATTAATTCTTCTCACATTTCCATTTTGAGGTTGTCTAGCATACAGTCACTGCGAGGGAAAGTAGTAGCTGCATTCAAATCACTTATCTTTGAAGTTAAATGTATAATAGGCTCTTAACATTTCACAGGGACATACGCAAGGTTCATACAATTTGATTTGCATGAAGTCAAATTTTGTTTGATGTGCTCATTTTTGGTAGAGTTATTTGATCGAATGCCGGTTTGAAAACTCTATGATGGCATGTACGACTATTATGAACTCGAACTTTAAACATGTTCAGATAGGGTTTTATTTTACCCCGATCTAACCATCATCGTTGTTGTAAAAAACAACCACTACCGTGTTTTTTTTTTCCACATGGGGCAAAGTAACCGGGCCGGTTTGGTCTTCGTGAAGCAGCTACTCACTTTCTACTCGACCGAAACGTGCATCAAATCCGCCGAACAAATTCCGGGCGCCAATGTCCCGGCAGCAGTTCCATTCACCTGCAGAAAGCACAAGGCACTCGGTTCAGTTCAGGCTTCAGAACGGGAGGTAGCAGCAGACTCGAGGACATCCGATTCGCAGCCTAGGAGTACATACGTTGAGGCACGGCTCGATCGTCGACGGTCCGGCCGCCACCGATACCGACGGGGCAGCCGACACAGTGGCGGAAGCGGCGGCGGGCGCATACAAGTTGTTGACGACCATGTTCACGGCCCCAAAGGGCCGGGCTGCTCGCCTTCGCAGATGGGTGCACCCGCCGCATGGGGCTCATCCGAAGGCAAGACGGCTCCATTTGCCCGCCGGCGAGCCATCGCGGCAGGCCGCCGACGCCGTCGCCTGCCGCCGAAGAGGTCCTCGACGATGTCGGCTCACCACCGGGTTGGAAGCGGCGATCTTCATGGACAGGAACCGCAAGCAAGGAGACTCTCCGGTGAGCGATCACGCAACAAAGATTAGCTAGTTGGAAGAAGCGAGAAGATAGAAGCGTGCGCAGGCCGAGGATACCTCGACTTGCTTCAGAGGGACCGGACGTAGTTGATGATCCGCCGAGCATGCCGGCCTTGCCCGCCACCTTGCCGCAGCCGGCACCGCCTCCCGTGCGGTACCGCAGATCCGCTTGTTGATCCTCTCCCTCCTCACCGCACGCCAATTCATTCAGCCATGAATTTCCGATGCACGCGGCATGGTCGGGCCGGCGCCCATGAGCATGGAGCACGCAAAGATGTTTGTTCGGGTAATTCACCAGAATGCGAATTCAGCTGTAAATGCTTTACCCGCCGGGCGAGGCCGTGGCTGTCCGCGGGGCCCGCCGCGGCGGGCCCGGACGTGGATGTAGTCGGTCGCCGGCCTGCGGCCATTGGCCGACGCAGCCTCCGCCTTCTTCTTCGTGGTGCTCGCCTTTGGCCCTCCCCGCTTCCCTTCCCAGCAGCCGATCTCGAGAGGCCGACAACCGGGCCTTCCCCTCCGGGTCTCTTGCCGTGGCCATTTGCACCACCCGCCACTTTTTTTTTTTTCTTACAACTCGCCAAAGGCTGACAATCGGCCGAGTAAAGCTTTGCTCCGAAGAACCAACACAACTCCCTCTCACCTTGGCGCCGAGGTGCGGGTCCGGGTCTCCTCTTCCCGATCCACCATCGCGCCGCCACCGGCCGCTGCAAGAAGAGGAGTCGTTGCCGTCGCCGGGCGCCGGTCCGCCCGCCACCCACGGAGGGCACGCCGAGATTCGCTCGCCACACATGGCGTCAGGTCCGCCACCGGAGGTAGCCGCCGCACACCGTCCCGTCTCGCTGGCCCGGTCCGCCCGATTGCTCCCGACTCCGGCAGTGCGCCTCTGGCAAACCAAGAAGCAGATCCGACCGCAAGCACCCGCAGCCCGACGACTCGCGCGCTCACCCGCCCAGGTGGATCCATCGGCGAAACCGCCCCGATGGCCACCTGGGCCCCCACGCCACGCCGCGTCGAGGGCCCGATGTCAGGGGTCACGCCGCCGCCAGCCTTGACTCGGGCCTTTGCTGGGGTTGCGGCGCCCCGCTGACGCACGCGTGGGGCCGCCCACGCGGCAGCCGGCCGCCGAGAGGGAGAGGAAGGAGAACGCCGCGCGAGGACGCGTCGCCGAGCCGGATCGCTGGGGAACGGCGATCCGCCATGTAGGCCAAGGGCGACGCCGGGGCCGGGAGCGCCGCCCCGTGCTAGGAAAGCGCCACGCCGCCACGCATCCGCCCAGCGCCGGAGGCGGCGCCCAGCGCCACAAGCCGGGGTGGACGGCAGCCATACGCTTGCCGCTTCGGGAGCGCCGCAGTCCTCGCCGCCGAGAGAGAGGAGAGAGAGAGGGAGGAGGCCGCCGCCGCCGAGAGAGGAGGCGCCGCCGCCTTCGGGGTCGCCAACGCGCTGGGGCCGCTCGCCGCCAAGGCCGAGGCGCCAGCCGCCACCGAGAGAGGAGGGAGAGGGAGGAGGCGCGGATGCGAGGGAGCTAGGGTTGGACCGTATATATGCGCATCGAGGAGGCAAGAAGACCGCCGATCAAGATCCAAGGGCCGAAAAAAATTTTGGACGACGTGTCTATGGCGAGGCCGGGTTGTGGCCCGCTATTCTCATCTCTACTAGTAAAACGGGCGGCGCGCCCATGCGCTGATGGATTGGCCTGTGTGATATTTGGATAACCCGCGGGCGCATTGTAGGTGTAAAAGGCCATCATATAGAGGCAGTCGCCGCGCCATAGTTGATAGAGTACCGTGTGTTTGGACCGAAATTAAAACTTGTTGAAATTACATGCCTATATATTACGATGGAACCGAAATTGCAGATTGTAGCTAGAAGAGCTTGGCTTACATAAGTACGCATATGATATTAGCCGCTCATTACATGCAGGTAGCCGACAAATGAGACAAGTTTAATTTATGGTACTAAGTAGGCAATGCAGTGGTGCATAAGCTTCGTGAGGAAGTGCAGGTGGATGTAGGTAGCTCCAACTACGGTTCAGTGGACCCATCTTACGTAGTCGCCCGTAAATTGGTAAAGAAGTTAGTCGGTGCCGACATAGTTATAGGTCATAGTATGGATGTTGTATAGAGTTGTCCACTTAATCGTAATCACGGGCGCCAGCTGGTTGCCCTCCGAATCCCACCAAGCACTGTGTCGGAGTTTGCCGCCTCCCCTAGCAATGTGTTCCCAAGCTCGATTAGCCATATTAGTTTTTTTTTTTTTATCAAACGGCCATATCGGTTTTGTGGGGAAAAAATGCGAATTGGCAAGTGTGTGTCTATGAACCTTGGAGCAATCTGTGTAATAGGCCATGCATGGAAAAGGATGGTGTAGCAACTAGCAAGGCATTAGAAAGGGTGCGGAACTCAGACACACACATTCCATTCGGATTCTTGGAACGCTACATGGAATGGGCACAGGCAATCATACCGACTATAGAAACCGCGACGCAACATCATCACAAGTCACAACATTGAAAGAGCAAAGAAGGAATTCAATAGGAAAGAGGACATAATAGCATGAAAGCTGGTTCCTTAGCTGCAATGAATGGTGTGCGTGGAATGAAATGTAGCCTACAAATGATTAAAACCATGAACCTTAGAAGGCCACGACCAAGGAAAGTGTTCTTACACCATCAAGAATCTTACCGAGGTGCAAGTCAGAAAGGGGCGGTGGTTTTTTTTCGTAAAGCCGTTGTTCTAGCGGTGTATACAAACTAGGCACACATGCACGAGGCCAGGTTGAGGGCCATCCGAAGCCATGATGCGTTAGTTTCCGGCGGAGAGGATACCACGCCACCCAAAAAAAAACAGCGTAAGTCTTCTACGGGGACGGCACATGTTAGGGAGCCACCCAACCAAAAGTTTGGGTCCCGGCCACGGTGCTCGTACATGAACATCAATTATATTGTAACCATGAAATTAGGACTGGCCGGTGAATGAAATGTGCTCTTGTCATTGACCGGTATGTATTCTTTTTTGAATTGAAACAAGAATTTATTGAGGACAATGGCAAGAAAAGTGAAAGGGCACACTCTAGCTTTTAAGCTCGCTATATAATGAAGCGTGTACACCACGGGTGGTTCCTAATTTCTCGTTGTTGTGTACATAATTCAGCAAGTACCATAAGCGTGGTTAACCAATTATTTTGAATCAATTAAAGTATAGCGAGATGACTTCATTTCCCTGATTTCCTTGTTCGAATCGAATCAATAAGCATAATAAACTTGCGGTTCAAGAGGTTGTATGCCAATGGTGTGTAATTGGTAGTGTCGATATAGTGAAGATTTTCAAATAATATCGATGGTTTCGTGCAAACAGATGAAACATAAATGCAAAGACGATAGATAAACAAAATCTCCGGAGGTAAGCGCTCTACCTTATCTAGGTGTCGGCCTTTTCTGAGAATGCTCGAGAGTGGCGTTCACCATCGAGCCTTCATCCTCGACATACGCGCAAAGGCCTTTGGAAAGAGTGCGAGAGAAGACGCCAAGGATTAGCACATCATTGTTGGAGTGATAAATATATACCGGGTGTATTTGTTGATCCGCTTAAAGATCCGCCTCAAAATGTAAAGTATGATCATGTGACCGTAAGTATACCGATCCCGGAGTGTGCGCAAAGAACATCTGCGGGTTTCAAAGATCATTTGGCATGATAAGCTTACGGCGAGAGGGAGGAGTCTTCCCGCCCCTTGATCACCACGCACATAAGCAGCAGATTAGTTACGAGATGAAAGGTTAGGCTCAATGAGTTGCGAGGCATAGTAGATATAGTACCCTCTTCTACGTTTGTTTGATCCCGGTGTTTCAAGAGAATCAACATTTGGTGGTGGAGCCCGCAACAAATAAGAGTTATGAGATTCCGGATGTAGAGCATGAAAGAGTCATTATAGGCGGGAGAGGCATGAGAAAGAAACCTTAGAAAGGTCGGTGTGCGTGGTGAATTCCACCATGTATGGAGCATCAACAACCTCAGAAGATGACTTTTGCGTTGGAGACCCCGAACCCGCCAAGGACGTAGATACCACCTTCCTCTATCTCGTGGGCTTTTGACTTCAACCTCGTGTTCAGAATTCAAGATAGAGGTCGTTCCCCTATAGCAAACAAATGAATAATCATCAAGATATAGTTAACCAAAGAAGTTTAATGGAGCATGCAAAAGAATGGTCGGGAGTTCGTGATTAGAAATCACATCCGGTGGACTATGCATTGAAATAATTAGAAAGGAATGAAGACATACATGCTCATCAACAAGGACAAGGTCAACATGTTGTATCGGTCCGTCATCACTCCCTCCGCGGTATTCCCACTTGGCGCATTACACGACGCAAATCACAAAGACGCCACCACCGGGGCGTAGCGAGGAAGCAACCGAAAAAGCCATCGTTCCTAGCTAGTCGCATGTAATGACGCCGCCAAGAAACTATATTGATAAGCAAAGAAAACCGAAGCTTAGTGAACAATGGTTAGGAACAAACAGAGACTGGGACAACGCCGTTATTCATTAGAGTATGTAAAGATCCATGGTAGAAAGAACTCACCAAGCGCGAGCACACACAAAAAGGGGAAAATAGATAGGAAAAAGAAAGGGCTCAACATCACTATGGATGCAAAGTAGGTGAATTATTTACGAGATCGCAACATACAATCAGATAACGAGAATCGCTTTGTATAGGAATTCAAAAGCCTCCGTGATCGATCAAATCAGAACTCTTCATACAACACTCGGCCTTTAAATAGGATCACCGTCGTCCCACGCACCATTCATTTTTTAATAGAGTCACCGCTCCGTCCACACAAGGTAAAGCAATCAACACAAGGGGAACTCTAAAGAACAAGATTTAGCCACCTCTTTCATAAGGCATCCAAACAGCAGCACAAGGTCCTCATGTTCTTGTGCTAATTTATTGAATTAGGGAAAGGAGATACTTTTATCGTTGTAATTACAATCGCATTCTTCGCCACAGCAATCGCGATAGTAGGCTATGGCAAAGGGCTAAACGCTCGTGAGGAGAGGCTCATTTATTTCATTGTTGCATTTCCAAAGACATTGAGGGGTGTTTGGATTGCGGGTGACTAAAATTAGTCGCCTTTGACTAAATTAGTCAAGAAACGTTGGTGCACGGGCTTTTGTATTTTTTAGTCACACTTTTTACTCACCCCCGTTTGGGGTTTTGGTGCACAATCAAAATAGTGTCCGAGCCATTACCCGACACTCCCAAACTCCTCACTCAAACCTAAATTTGCAGCCATTCAATTCAAGCACAAATATTCCAATCAAAACTTGAAAAGCTTATCCGAACCTTATGTAGGGTGGCAACATATTTGCAATCACCTTAATCGTGCCCAACTACCAACAATCCAACATCTATAGGTAGCAAGTTACTAATCTATCGCTATGGATTTAGCGGAAGATAAAAAACCTATGTACTCCGTAAAATACAAAAAGGCGTAACACATCTCGCACATTACATCCATATATGCAGAGGCTAGAGGGAGAGGAATTGAGGAAGCAAATGCAGAACGCCCAACTTCTTCATGTACCTAGTTTTTCTTGTCTTTCCGTAATCACAACAACCTTAACAGCCGAGGGCATGAGCAAGTTCATCCTCGGTAGCACATCACCAATCAAAAGAAATGCTTTCGGTGTTGCCGGGCAAGTTAATCACTAACGATTGAATGCTCCCGATCTCTTTCGCAAAAATAAAATAAAATAAAATAAAAATAAAAATGCTCCGGATCAAATAATTCTGCCAAGAGGTAATGTAAAACCATATAGATGGAGTGATGGTACCGCCCAACTAATTCCCCTCCCCTCTTCTTCCAAACCGAGTAACGCTAGTCTACGTAAAGAATACTAAAAGTTTCAAAGATCCGCCAAAAAAGTAGTTTTCTCGTAAGCTACAAAGATCATGGCAATTTGTTACAACATCACCGATCAAGGATTTGGTGTAAAATGAAATCTATGGATGAAACAAAACCAGTCTAGAATTAATGTAACTCGATGTTTCAAATGCACACCTATCGCCCTTAGCCAAAACAAGCCAAGCACCCGGACTCAAACCGTGTTATATTTCAAATGCATTTTTGTTTTCTATGGCTTCAGCTTTCGGCGCCTTTGTAGGTACTTGGCAGCATAGCGGAAGCCGCGTTTTTATGGGCCCGTGGTTCACAAAGCTCCAGCCAGTAGTTGCCGAATGATCCAAATTCATTAACCACCTACGTGTATGCATTTCAAAAGTTTTAACATATGGAATGCTGAATTTATGAAACATATGGTACTACCGCTCTACATCTACATATAAGATGTTTGATCAAACCATCGTGAACTTCAAATCATGTATAGAAGAAGCCCATGTATCACATTATCCGATTCTCGAGGGTACATGATGTGGCCCATGTATGAAACGAGGTCTCGCCTCTTGGGATTTTGCTTGCTTATTATTATGGGACGTAAAATGGCTTTTTAGTCTTCGCGGCTAGCCAGCTTATCATTTGTGTTGCAAAAAGCTTAAAAAGTAAGCTACGCGGTGATCTCACAATTATCTTTTATATGCATTGAACAAATGCTCAAAATTTCTAATGTGGCCAAATTTTCAAACTATTTCCACTTTTATTGTTAAATGCCAAATAGGTAAAAAGCAAAATATTAGCATTGGGCCTTATCACAAGAGCGATAAGAAGAATAACACATTGTGTCCTCGTCCATCGAGATAAACTCAACAAAAAAGATTCGATGCAAATGCAAATAATCGAGTAAAGAATACAAGACTATTTGTACCTTCTCGTGATTTGCTTGGCATTTGTTACAAAAGGCCAATCTTTGGCTCGGCTGTAAGCATGATTCCATTTGATCTCAATAAGTTTATCTTCTTTTCCGTTAATTCATACCAATGCAAAGTTGAAGCCATAAAAATCTCCCCGGTACAAAGATTGAATCTATCGCTGAACATCGTAACATCCTCTTCTATGAACAGAGTTTCGATTTTGAGCAAAGACACCGAATTGCTCCCTCTTGCTCAAGATACAAGGCCGTGAGTTCACCTAAGGCTTGCGAAAAGTGTGAGCATCTCGAATAGCATTGGGTCATCATGAACGGAACTCCCCATTCTTCATCACGGAATGCGACATAGAGGGGCTCAAGAAATGGAGGTTACCATACCATACCACCAAAAACATGATATTAGTTGATAACAAATGATTCTATACTTTCACAAACGAGAAGTCAAGCACAAAATCAAGCACAAAACCGATCTTTGAACCCTAACCCTAACCCTAACCTAACCCTAACCTAGGGAAAATCGCGGAGGGTTACCCGCGAGAAAGAAGACGGGAAGGAGCCATGGAGACAGAGAGAGAGGGCCGGGGAGGCGGGCGGCACCGCCAGACGCGCCGCTGCCCCCATCAAGAGCTCGCCGGCGCCGATCCGCCGCCGCTGTCGCCGCGACGCCGCGACGACGCCGCCGAGGAGGAGGAAGCGCACCGAGGCGGAGGTGGGGGTGGGGGCGGGGAGCGCGGGGCGCCGGGGGCCGCGGCCTCCAGCCGACGCCGCCGCACCGGAGAGCTTCCGCTTCGACGAGGCGGGAGAGAACCAGAGGTTCGGTTTTTTTTTTTTTTTTTTTTTTTACCGTGAGGGAGCGATATATACCTGGGCCGCTACAGTAGACTGAGAGACATCCAACCGCCGGCCGAGATCGAACGATCAAAAATAATTTTGCTACCGTGGACGCCTGTGGCCGGCGATTTACTCCACACACAATATTACCTTTAAATACATGTCCAATATAAATAGTATATAAATAGCCTCAAACTAATAAGACAAATAAAAGCAACCCCATATATACTAATGGAGAAGAAACTAATAACCGATCATTTAAGATAGAATAGTAATCTTTCAACTAGCAGATTTTATAAGATAGTAACAAGCAGGGTGCTCCGCCAGGCTCCTCTTAGTCCAACCATGTGACCATGGTCTCTTCAACATCCCTAGAAAATGACATCAAGAAACCAACTTCATAATAATAATAATAAAGAAAATGACACTGCTGTAGAACTGCACAAGTCATCATAGTCATACCTTAAACTTCACCCTTAGTTTAGCCTCATAAGCTTCCATCTACACAAGGGAAATAATTTAGTCAGAGGCAAAGTAATAATCATGAAAGAAAAAGGCAAGTAAATTAGCCTACATCTTCATCGTCATCACTGAAGTCATCCATTCCAAATGGCAAAACTCCATCCACATGTCCACCAATGTATGGAGCATTATTGGGGTGCTTAGTTTCACGATTACCATTATTTATGCAACCATAGCAATGACCTTCAAAAAAAAAGCAGGCATTGTCACAGTCAAATCACAGACCATGTCAATTGTCATAATGGCAAGATTAGCAATTGAAGGTAGAGAATGGTATGCTTGTAATAACGTAGATCAGTTTTGAGATATAGCACATAACACAAGGAAAATACACCCCGGCAAAGAATAGATTGCAATACAAATAGAGAAGTTATAAATTGAAGTATGGAAAATACCGTTATCATTAGGTTCAATCATGCAGCAACAGGTGATCACCCAAAAATCTTCTTTACGCTTACTCAATACTTCAGCAAAGAATAGATTGCCATCATCAGCTTTGTTCGTCTTCGTTGTGAAGTTGAAATGATAGTAAATATTATTGCCCTCATAAATCCATTGGAAGCTAACAAGATCTTTGAGTTCATGTGCAAGATCCTAGAAAGAAGACAAGCAAGCATATATAGCATAAGCCTCTCGGTATGTGTTGGGGAAAAGAGGGGGGTTGAGGGTTGGGGCTGGATGGAGACCTTGCCAAGATTCTGATGATCATTATACTGGTCCAATAAAGCTTTAGCCAACTGACGCTTTGGATCATTGGGATTTTTTAATCCTGGTGAATTGGGGCCTCTCTTTGGCGTGCCATCAGGATAGTAAAGAGCTTGTTTAACAAGCCATTCCATAAGAGGACCTTCCGAAGGCTTCTGGCATCTAATTCACATCAGAAGTGGTACATGTAAAAAGTTATTGATAAGGGAGAAAACAGCTCCAAATGCACAAATATTAGCTAATGAATGGATAATATGAAGAACAAATCAATGTATTCAAAACTCGAAGAACATAAAGATGACCAAACATGAACTGTTTCCATGCCTATACTGTACAAATGTATTGCACCTTTTATATTCTCTGAAAAAAAAAATACCTCACCCATCTTAAACTGTGGGCTAACAAGTAATTTGCACTAGGTGGTACTGTTTGATCGAGATAAGGTGGCAATTTCAACTTGTTAGTAGCATAGTACACAAGAGATCAAATCTGGGTGGGTATCCCTTGCTACATGTTAAAAGTAAGATTATAATAGACCTATGCACTAAATGATCCTTTGCATTACAGCTAGTAACACTGAATTGTTCAAGAAACTTTGTACACGGTATTTGAGTTTTAACTACTTCCAGGCAAACATAGCTAAAAAGGAGTTTTGGGATTTCTATATCCCAAAATTTAGAGCATTTGTTCAGCTAGTGGCTGATTTTCTGAACAAATGAGTGTGTAAAATCAAATTGCTACAATCACAAACTGGATTATAAAGTGAGGTGTATCTGTAGTCCTGATTAAATATTACTCATCATTGCTTGCAATGGAAAAATGAAGTAGAACCAAGTCTGAAACTTTACATTTCGGAAGCCGCAGTTTATCAAGATGTTGACTGAGCAAAGGCATCAGCTTCCCTGTATGGTAACGAAAATGGCCCGCCTCAAATTCGGATACATGTGAAAACGCCCATTGTAATCTTTCCTTATGTAAAACATCTCATACCAACTCGGTGGCGTCGGCGCTCCACAATGGGAGACTCAAGCAATGAAGTTGACGATGGAGAGGCGTCAGTGGCATTATCACTTTCAGAGATCAATTCTTAGGGACTGAAACATCCGGCTCTTCCAAAGTGCAGATAAACGATGTGTAGATGCAGGCTCAGCAACAACAGCCATAAGGGGCTTAGGCCTGAAGGAAAAAAAAAAACTTCGATGAGCATATATCATGCAAAATCATATTCTAGAGATGAGCAATTTCCAGCAAGAAAACAGTAGCCCGAAATATATAAATTGTTGCATCTGGCATAAATCCATATAAATAACAACACTAAATCCATATAAATAACAATATTACAGGCCCTTCTATCATACTATTGGCACTAAAAAACAGGTCCTCTTCCCCAGCCACCGTACCCTAACAATCAGTCATCAATAATTCCCATAAAAATCGACATTCTGAACACAATTATATATTGCAAACAAATGACGACGAGAGAAAGATGGTCGATCGCATGACAGTGAAGAAGAAGAAGAAGGAGGCGACGGTGGATTCGGGTTCTCTGTTACCACGGGCAACGGGCTCGAGGCGCCATCACTAACGGCATGGATCTACTGGCACGCCGCACAAGCTTGCGGCGGATTGCAATGTCGAAGTTGTCGAAGTGGCTTAAACGCCCCCCGACACGCAGGATGACCAGTGTAGAATCTGCCGTCCGCGCCGCGGTAGGCATTTATCACGATGCCGCCGCCGCCAGGGATCCTAATCAGCCCATACGGCTCTGCGACGAGGATCGCGACATCGATCGCAGCCCGTTCCGAGGCCCCGACGGGCGCAAGGAGGCGCTGACTCAACAGTTGGCACCGGGGGAGAGGGACCGATAACGATAGCCGGGTGGGTGGGCAGAGACGTGTTTATTTATATTTAGCAAAAGCCACTGATAAATAAAAGATGCTAAATTTCTAAGAGGAATACGGAGTATAACAACTTATAATCACGTCAAAGGTGGAGATGCAATTTTTCAGCTTTCAGTCACATCACATATATAGCTGAGGAGTTTTGAATTCGAAGAGCAGGCATATTGAGAATATAAGCGACTAGTTTTATTTCTTACCTCACTACTGTTTCAAGTGCTTTTGCCTTCTAGCGAGTGTGAGTTCCCCCTAGATAGGGCTATAGACTAAAAGATATCTGTCAATGATAGAGCAATAGATTTCTTTCTTTTAAGAGTTCTCTCGCTTGTACTATAAGTTAACATCTTCATTACTCGATGGATTCTCCCAATCCAGTGCGTGCTACTTCTCTCCTTAAGCTGCTCTCTCTCCTTTTGACGTGGCTAACTTAACGATGCAGGCCCATTACCCAAAACTTAAAAGAGTGTTGTAAATAGTACCTGCTCTGCAGGCCCAATATATTTTGGTTCCAAATAGTGCTGAGCAGCGTGGTGCTTTCTACGAGCGAATTAGCTTAGTCTAATGATAGGACAGTCCAGTGGGGACACTAACCATCAGAATTCAAATCCTGGTGCTCGGACCTTTTTTGGGGATTTTTTTAGGATTTACCGGCGTTATGCATTAAGTGGTAAGCGACGTTCCCGTCGACGACGAGCGCCAATGGTGACTTCGGGAATCTCTAGATCTGCCGGTCCTTCGGAGGTGCTCATAGGGTAGGGTTTACGTACGTGTGTTCATAGGGGTGAGTGTGCGTGCGTGTTGTGAGCGTCTGCGTTGTACTGTGTCATTCTCAAAAAAAAAAAGCATGGACGCCGCCGCCGCGAAGTCGGTCGGTTGTTAAAAGGCGCCGAAGCAGGTGCCGCTGGGAGAAGGCTCGCCGGAGCTATCGCCGCCGAGACGGATAAGCAAAAGAACCGCTTCCGCAACAAGCCGCTTGTGTAATGAAAACTCTAACCAGCTTGCATGACCGAGGCGAACCTAGCCCAACCGGGCCGCTTAGGTTCCGCCACCCCCGTGCCGCCACCGACCTACTTGCATGACCGAGGGGCGACCTAGCCCAACCGGGCCGCTAGGGTTCCGCCACCCCCGGTGTCGCCGCCTTTGACCTCGCTTGCATGACCGAGGCGATCTAGCCCAACCGGCCGCTAGGGTTCCGCCACCCCGGGTGCCGCAGGCGACGACCGCTTGCATGACCGAGGCGAATCTAGTCCAACCGGGCCGCTAGGGTTCCGCCACCGGGTCGCCGGGCGGCGGCAGCCGGCCGCCGGCGCCCTCCTAATTCCAAGTTCGAAAGCAGCCGCCGCCTCGCCCCCGAGCCGCCCGCCAGGCCATGGTGGGAGCAGTAGCCGCCGGCCATGTTGGGCGCCCCAGCGCCGCCGGATCCCGCCTTCCCGCCGCCCGAGCCGGGAGCTCCGTGTTGAGCGCCGACCGCCGCCCTCCCCGCCCACGAGGCCACCCTCCCCGTCCATGAAGCCGCTACCGTTCTTCGGTGGAACCACAACCCAAACGACAACGGGTTGGGTTGGACCCAAAACCCAAAATAAATTAATTGGGTAGTGTGGGTTAGTGTTCGGGTTAACCATGGCTGACCCACTTGCATCGTGAGGCTAACTAGATACGCTGCCGTGATAACACTTTTCCTTGTCAAATGTTAATGTATCCACAGAAAACTTTTCACCAACTTAGAACGACATGTTGTTGTGTTCTTACGAATGATCATGACAAAGCGTGGTTTAAGTCACAGCATCGCTTGTGGCGTGACACACTTTAGTGGCATGTTAGAGCATTTTCACCGTATATCTTATATTGCATCAGAGGGTTGTCTCCTTCATTTTAGGAGAAAAAAGGTGCTTCTTTATGGAGATCTCTTAAAAATTACAGGTACGAGAGATGAGATAGAAGATTGTCATAACAATATCTCTTAATGACTTATTTGAGGTTGAATAGGGATATATGGTGGAGATGCTCTTAGTTATTTGGGTGCGATAGTTGTTAGGAGATTTGATTCGATTCAAAACAACAAATTCATGTTTTTTTTTTCATCCATTCAAAGAAAAAGAATTTAAGTATATCTAAAAGTCTATAAAACTTAAAGCACGGTTGATTTTACTTGTATTTGTCATCATACTTCTTGTACTTGCAAAATTAAAATATTTTTATTAATGCTATATTTAAATCTTGGCTAACTTGTTTAGTCTCAACACGGACTCTAAAAAATACGGGAAAATCTAATTTCATGCTTCATTAAGGGTATAATTTTGTCATGTGTATTTTTCAGCTTACTTCTCCAATCCAAAATTTCTTAACAAATCATATGCTCAAAATTAAGTTTTAGAGATGTCGACTTAAATTTGACAAGAATACAAGAAAGGAAGTTGATGGAATACTAGTATACCTTTGGTGGAATGTGTGGAAGGAACTAAAACAGAAGATTTTTTTCAGCAACAGCAGCTGCAAATCGCTGCAAGTAGCTTCTTTATGCAAAGAAGACATAGATCAATTTCGACTGGCCAAGTCTACAAATTCTCAAAGCACCCAAGATAGTTAGAGTAGCGTAAGTGGTAGTTTTTTTTTCGAGTTTGTACAGCCTTTTTTCTTCTTCAGTCTTGTACAGGTAGGCAGTTGAGTTGTAAGTGTGGTGGTTGCTGTTTTTGTACCTCTTTTTTTCTTAATACCGTCTAATAAAAAACAGCGGTAAAGCTTTTGCCGTTCCAAAAAAAAAAAAAAAAAAAAGAAATTAAGTTTTAATTCAAGCTATTATCTAAACTTAAAAGTATTCAAAACGAAGATTTGGTACACTTAGGACATGTTTAATTTTGATACATCTTATAATCCACGTCAGCAAAAACTGTCATCGAAGTTCATTGCTCGGGGTGCAAAAGAACAAAAATAATTGTTTTCGAAAAAAAATGAGGGAGGATTCAAAAAATGATTTCCTACATCTCGATCGGCAAACTTGAGAGAAAAATCGGATTGTAACGTCGTCGTCACGGCTCACGATTCAGGCACCAAGCGAGAAGTTGCACATACTTGTCATCAGAATCGGAATAGTTGGGATCAGAACAACCAACAAAAGTCCCGCTGGTCGATCGGTGCTGCCGCCTGCCGGTGCCGGGCGGCGCGTCTTTTCGCGCTTCGATGACTACTGACAAGGTTCCGCCACACGCGGCCGATGTCATTTTGTACACGTACACACACACCCCGACACGCAGGCACACCGGGCAGGCTGCTGCTGCCATGCATGCCCACAAAAGTCCTAGTGCGTGCAGGTCCATACGAGACGCCAAACGAGAGCCATGGCCAAATTGGTGATGCCACTGAAGCCAAGACAGACGCGTTTCACTACTCAGGTGCAGCGCGAGCCAAGCAGCAGCAGGCCAGGATTCACACGGCGAAATATCCACATCCATTTCTCTACACGAGTGAGTATATACATGTTGTTTACAGAGGCAGATCAAGATTTCGAGGTATGCCTTGTCACTCGTCGACCTGAAAACCTGATGGGCGTTGCCTTTTGCATATTGTATACTATACTGCTGCTCTTCGTACGACGGTGCACCATGCATGTGCTGATGCACGATGACGAGCGTTCGACTGACGATGTATGATCCAACGAAGCCAAGCTATGCTAAGCTCGATCAGCTCAGCTCAAGCCAGCCGCAGCTGCAGATCTCCGCGCGCAGAGGAAGAAGTTGCGAGAGCCCAGGTCCAGCACCTTCTCCTCCGGTCTCAAACCTGGCCCGCAGAATAACAACCGATCGTCAGTTGCCATAAGATGCAACAATATATGGAACGAGCTTCATGCTTCAGAGAAGATCTATCGATGCTGCACGCGACGGAGTGCATACACAAGCAAATTAAGCAGAGCAGAGTTGAGGTTGGTCCACGTACTCTCGAGCGAGTACTTGTTGAGATGCAGCTCGAAGGCATCCACCGCGTCACCGGCACCGGCAGCGTCCTCTCCTCCCACGTCGGCGACGAGCGGCGGGCGTCGCCCCTCGCGGACATAGGCGGGGCGACGGCGGCGCGCACGAGGTCAGCGACGGTGGCGTCGGCGCCCAGCAGTACGTGGACGGGCCACAAGCTGCGGTCCACCGTCACGTTCACCAGCAGCTTCGTCAGCCGCCTGCTGTCCCTGTCAGCCGTCGGCGCGGCCGGGCGAAACAGCGGCTCCATGCGCTGCAGCAGCAGGCGGTGAGGCTCTGTCGTCTCGCCGCCACCGCCGCCGCCTCGGTGCATCGTCGCCAGCGCTGCCTGGGTCGAGCCGCTGCCGGTCGGCATGTCGGCCTGCTGCTGGCTCGTTCTTGTAGGTGGTGGTGGGTTGAGGTGAGAACACGCGGGCGATGGAGGTGAGCTCGTGCATGTGCGGCGGCGGTGGAGGCGGGTTCGGTGGTGGATGGAGACGGCGAGCGAGCGGGCGGGAAGATATAGAGATGGGTTCACCGAGGTCGCCGCGGCGAGCGCGATTGTTAGGCAGGGCACGCCTGCACCGCGTGACACGGACACGGCTGGTGTATCTGAACCACGTGTGGCTGGTTGCAGAGCATCAGGTGTGTGTTGGTGGCGAAATGAGCAATGGATTCCTACCCACCACTACTGCATACTATGCGCTGATGGGAAACAAGCTGACGGCCACAACAGGTGGTGTGGACTGTGGTGGTGGTGCTGGATCGAGGGACGGGCGCGAAGAAACCAGACGAGAGTGCACGCAGACGTGTCGCGTCGCGGGTGGACGCGACTCGACGCGACGCGGCTCGGCACGGCGCGGCGCTGGACGGGTCTGCAGGGCTGCACCGCTGCACGCCACGTTCCAGTCCAAGACAAGACGAGTACCGGCGGTCCGGCACCACTCACTCAGTAGCCGTCGTGTTCGTGTCCGCTGCACTCCCTCGTCGAGGGCTAACCGGGGAGGTGCCACTGCCGAGGTGGGCGCTGGCTGCCTCCTGCCTACATCGGCGAGTCGCGTGCGCGGACGACGAGACGACGCCGAACGGGTCATGTCGTCTGGCCTGTTGTTCCGTTCCGAGTCCGGCCATTCACAGGCTCTAACAACGGAATGGATGCCATCGTCTTTTCGTTTGCCCGTCCGGCCGACCACCCGGCGGATTTCTCGGATCTGCCGTGGATTCCAGCTTGGTTTCGACGGTGGCTGGTCTGGTCGGCCGGCCGCGGCCGCCGTCCAAATCTGGTAGGAAGCCAGGGCTGCTTTCGCCGAGCGGCGGAGTTGGGATTGATGGAACAGAATCCCAGTTTTGCACCGGGGCACGCACCACAGTACAACACCCAAGGGCGCACCACGTGTGCTCCTGGTAGTGTGCTCCTAGTATGTGCTGTGTTGCCGCGCAGGCTAGTATGTGCTGTGTTGCCGCGCAGGCGCAGGGGCGAGTCGTGCACGGCATCTACTCCGGCCAAACTCCACGGGAGCACGGGACCGAAACGGCCTGCTCGGCACCGATTTTCTATCGGTGTTTCGGCTGCAAGCCTACAGCTGCAAAGCTATTATGTTACCTGCTATTGCTATGCTACGTTATTAAAATTGCTATTATACAATGGTTATTAAAATTGCTATTCGGATTTTCGGCGTTATGCAAACCACGAGGCGCCAATGGTGAGAATCTGATACCCTCCGGAGGGGTAGGGTTTGCGTATGTGTGTTCAAATTGTGCGTGCGTATTGTATTGTGAGCGTCTGCGTTGTCATTGTCATTCTCAAAAAAAAAAACTTTGTTTACCGAAATTCCAAAAAAAAAAAACTTGTTTTAACTTTGTTTAAAACTAAGTTTCCTAAATTTTGAAAAAAGTTATAGTACAATGTTAGTACTACAATACCGTTTCATGCCCAAATTCTCTATGGGACATGTCAGATGTATGCTCATAATAGAATTATCCGAACATGTAAATATTAATATTTTCTTTAAAAAATTCGGTAAATAATTTGACCTGTACATAGCTCAGTTAAATTTAATTAAATATAATTCAGAATACAAGTGTATGATATTACTCTTTCCAAAAAAAAAAAAATCAATTTCTGGATTTCTAAGTCAATGTTTAGATTTTTGTCAAATTTGTTGAAAAAACGACACTACCTATATTGATAAACTCAAAATAATTTGACTCAACTCGCTTACTCTGCCTTCTCTGGATTTTGTGCCATGGACGGATGCGATTTCTTGAAGTCATCCAACCGGAGGACGACAGAGCGTTATTTTTAACTTTCTGCGTATTCATTCAGTTTTTTGTATAATAGAAATCCATATAAAAGTGTATTTAAATTTTAAAGAAATAAGAAAATTCCACGGCTCAGTTTGATTTTGATCTGATCTTTGTGCCGGCCCAAATGTTTCTGTTCCATCTTTACCAAGCCGGCCCAGCCCAGACCATCTGAGAGTAACCGACCTTTCCCTTCTCCAATTTTACCAAGCCGGCCCAGCCCAGCCCATCCGAAGAGGCAACACGCGCTCTGCCGCCTCTCGAATCTCTCCGACCCCGAGGGGCACCGGTCGGTCGCCGCCGGCGCTGCGGCCGCGAGAAAACTTCGCGGTGCGACGCGCCCGGCTGCCTGGGCAACTGGGCGGAGCAGTCGGTCAGGCTACCGCCGGCTGCTCTTCTAAGTGGGAACCTCTTCCGGCGTGGTGTCGCAGCTCTCAGCGGATTGGGGATCCGGCATCGCATCGCCAGGAGGGGACAATCAGCCATGGCAGCAAGGCAGCCGCTGCCTTCGTCCGCCTCCGCGCCCGCCGCCGGGATCTCCATGAAGGAGTACCTCAAGAAGTACCAGTCTGGTCCGGGCGCTGACGGCGACCAGAAGAAGGCGAAGAAGAAGACGACGAAGAAGCCCAAGCCCGCCGCAGGGGGAGGCGGGGTGCTCATCGTCGACGAGGACCCCGTGTGGCAGAAGCCCGTTCAGGTGGACGAGGAGCCCGAGTCTTCAGGTACGTTGCCGTCCTCAACCCCCGAAACCCTAAATTGTAGCGCGAGTTCTGGATGGATTGGTGGTGAGATTTCTGATTTCTGAATTGGGCTCGCTCTGGTTGTTGCAGGTGACGAGAAGCCTCTGGTTGACGAGGATGTCGAGGTTAAGCGGATGCGTCGCCTGGAGGCGATACGCGCAGCAAGGCCGTACAATGCTATTGCCGAGGACGGCAGCGGGTGGGTTACCGTGGCCGCCCCAGAGGAGCAGGGCGGTGGGTCAACCCGCCAGCACAGGAACGACACGCCGTCGCCAGAGCGGGGACGTGCTGTGAGGGAGGACCTTTCTCCTGTGCGGCGGAGGCAGCGGCGTGACACGCCCTCGCCGGAGCAGGGTGATGCTGCTGGAAAGGATTTCTCACCACCGAGGCACAGGCGGAGGCGCCAGGACACGCCATCACCAAAGGGAAGTGGTGCAGGGAACGATGATGATATGTCACCACCAAGGAAGTCTAGGCGCCAGGATACGCCATCACCAAAGGGCAGTGGTGCAGGGAACGGTGATGATTTGTCACCACCTCGGAAGTCTAGGCGGATGAAAGACCTTTCGCCGCCAAGGAAGGGTGCTCGTCATATCTCTGAGGATCCCCAGGATATCTCACCACCCAGGAGGCGTAAGAGACATGATTCAGAGGAGCCCCAGGACATCTTGCCATCAAGGAGACATGTAGGACATGATTCGATGGAGTCCAAAGACATTTCTCCACCTCGGCGACGTACACGGCATGACTCAGAGGAGCCTGAAGACATCTCTCCACCGCGGAGGAGGAAGCACCAGGACTTATCTCCACGTAAGAAGAGAGACATTTCTCCACCAAGGAAGAGTAAAAAGGAAGGAGCCTCGAAACAGGTGACGAAAGCTGGACTGATGACAGCAGAGGAAGTTAAAGAGGACATAAGAAAGATCAAGGAGGCCGAGATGGTTAAGTGAGTGCCAACTTCACATCTTGGAACAGAGATGCTTGCCTATTGGTTTAGATTTGTAATATATTTTTGTCATTTCGTTATTAGGTTTGCGTCACAGGATCCTTCGCTGGTTGGGAAAGGGGCAAAGGCAGTATTCAGAGATAAGGAAGGTAAGGATGAATGCAGTATGCACATTGTACAGCTTGTATTGGCTGTTTACCCATATAATCATTCTAGTTTCTTATGCTAACATTGGTTTGTGATGTTTTCCAGGAAGACGGATAAGTGAAGAAGAAATGCGCAAGGCAAAGGAACCTGAGAAGCCAAAGGTAGATAAATGTTCTTCTTGAATTTATGTTTTCTAGTCTTATGTTTCTTGTCCTCTCTCTCCTCTGAAATATTCTGTAGTTAGTTAAATTGCAATATGCAAATATAGCTCTACCTGTACAGTTTATAGATCGGGAACAACTTACTTCTGCAACCCTGACATTGTGTAAATTAGGACATAGTTCTTGTATTTTCTTTTCCTGAAAATGAATTAATAAGTATGTCATGATTCATGAAACTTCTTTCCTGTGTCACAATTTTCTCAAAGCACCAAATGATCAACTGTTCATATGAGCAAGATGTACAACATGACACTGAATTACTGACCAATTAGTTTATTGTCAACAGCTACGCGACACTTATACTATCTTTTAGTGTTAACAGTCAAAACAGATTGAAGGTTTATGACTGCAAATTTACCCTCTCTGGTACTTGTATTGTAACTACCTATAGAAAATCTCCTTTTAGCTAATGGCCCATGTTGTACTTATTGGCAGGAAATACATATAGAATGGGGTAAAGGGTTGGTTCAGAAACGAGAAGCTGAGGCTAGATTAAAAGAGATTGAAGCTGAGAAGGAGAAACCTTTTGCTCGATCAAGGTACTTAGAATATGATGCCTATTTTTTCTTCCGTCTACTCTGTCCAATTGAATGTGAGTCTGTCTAACCTTCTCTTGCATGTATTTGACCTTGAACTTTTGTGCTTGCAGGGATGACCCTGAGCTTGACAATATGCTAAAAGAAAGAATCCGATGGGGTGATCCTATGGCTCATCTAGTCAAGGTAACTGCACTGCTGCAGCATTTGATTTGGAGTGGCTTGGTTCAATCTGTCAACACTTATGTTTCTGGATAATGGCTGATATGTGTGCTAATGCATTGCAGAGGAAAGATCCAGATTTTATTTTGGATGACTTGGGAGATGATGAAAAGATGAAAGAATCTGGCTTCATCGTACCCCAAAATGTACCTCCTCACAGCTGGCTGAAACGTGGAGTGGATGCTCCTCCAAACCGCTATGGCATAAAACCTGGTCGTCATTGGGACGGTGTGGATCGCAGTAACGGTACGTTCCTTGCAATGTCACTATCAACTTTATCTTATAGCCTCATGCAGCATGTGAGTGGTAAAAGAAGATTACTGGGGTTTGAATATCACTACCATGTGTATATGCTGGCTTGTATCACAGTAGTTTAGGAATCACGTTGTGCTTCGGTAGAGATTTTGCATGATGTTTCTTTTAAGAGACAGTGTACTGGTTGCATATATAATTGGACCTGTTCAACCATGGTTTAAGCTGGTTTTGGGGACAACGCCGATCAAACTGTTTGTTGCCGGGTTAGACGGTTGGTTCTGTGGGTTGAGCAGTTTAAGCCCAGCCGTCTCCTTCCTCAGGCACATGCATGGGCTGTCGCAAGATGCTGGTGGCTTCGCGCTCTGGCTGGGCCTGGGCTTGAACAATGTTCATCACCAATTTCTGGTCGACACTGCAGAAAAGCAGCTGGCATCAATGAGTCCAAAAGGCTTCACTTTGCTGTGATGCCCCTTTCCTCACTATGGCATCGCAAGTAGTTAACAAACTCCTTCGCATGGTGTTTTAGTCCTCTATAGGCCTTCATTAATTCCTCCCAGTTTGTGTTTCGCGAGCATCGAGTGTTCAGAGATGGAGGGTATGGTTTTGTTGGTTCACTTGCAAACCAGGCAAACCCGTACAAAACTGCACATATGGTTTGGTCTGGACTTTCGACTGGTTCTGCAGGTTGAGCAGTTTTGCACCAAACTGCTAACAGGGCTAATATGGATTAGTCATTGTATGTGACAATAGGAGAAAGCCCATTGTACCTGCCCAACTAATAGTCATGTGACAGGTTTCTGTCTCGTCACACAATTAATCAGTTTGTTCATTTTTCATATTTTGTGTCGTATCAACTAGTTTGTATAATTGTATCCACTTGTTTTTTCTGGCTTGACAGAATATGCCATCCAGCCATGTGTCCATATAAGAAATGTGGTTCTGAGCTTAACACGCAATGTACATTCTCATCAGTACGAATTTCATTGGGTAGAGTAACCTGAGAGCCTGGTTACAATCGATGGCAGAATATTAAATTTCAAGCAAGAAATGTCTGTCTGCCTGAGTTAGAACTAAGGTTTTTGGTTGCAATGGAATGGATGAACATGGTTGGGAAGCATAAGATAAACTCTGAAAATACTTGCTATCAGTTTTCCTTCTGTCATGATCTTCCAGTTTCACTACTTGCTTGTGTGCGCTTTCAAAATTGTTGTCCTTCTGGCCAGTTTGTAAATCCGGTAGCTGGTTCTAATTTCACTCCCATTTTCTGTTTCCAGGATTTGAGAAGGACATGTTCAAGCTGAAGAACGAGAAGCAAGCAATGGAGCAAGAAGCCTATCTTTGGTCTGTCGCAGATATGTGAGTCCAACTGCTGTTCCTTACGGGAGTACTGTGGTCTAAAGGAAGACCCAATGAAGACCTTTCACACGATTTTTCCCCTCTTACACCAAATGACTTCATTGATGATGCTGTGCTCGGAGCTTGAATATATTTTTTTCTGAAAATCTCGATGGAGATTACGTATTTGTTGGAAATCTGTTACTGCTCGTACCCTTTGATCCTTGACATTTTGTAATATATATAGACGAACGTACTGCAAAAGGAGCAGGTTTTGGAGTAGTTCAAAAGATGAGATTTTAATGTCACTTTCTGGTTTCCATGTGTATAGCTGTCGCTGTTTAAATCGTGGAGTATATTTGAGAGTCCCTGAATCAGCGGTTCTCATTCGGAAAGTAGGAAACATCAGGGTTAGTACTCCCATGAAGTCAATCGCTTTGATTAAATATGTATTAAAAAATAATATTTGCGGTGTATATATATAATCAGTACCATTACATAAATTAGTGAATATATTTTTATAGTACAAAGTTATTTAGAGATACAAATGCTATTATAGACCTAGTTAAATTTAAGAAAAATTTACCAGCACGAATCCTATCCTATAACGACCTTTTTTAGGGAAATTGTGTTCGTATAGAAATCAGCAATGCTGTCAATCCTAACTACAGAAAGAAGTTTTTCCGAGAAAAAAAAAGTGCAAACAATGGATTCCGAACATTGTGCGTGTACGAGTTGATCCGTCCAGTTAACTCAGTCGTCTATCGCCGATCGCCATGGCCATGAGCGATGTCGACTGGATCGCCGTGCAAGAAACCATACGAGAAGCCGAGAATGCACCGGAGCTTCCCGAGATGGGTCCCTCTACCCCGACTGGATCTTGCTCGCGATGCGCGCCTACATCTCCGACCGGCAGAACGCGGCCGTGGCGGTCGCGTGCCGCACCAGCGACGGCAGCCCCATCGAGGTCTCCCTCTTCGCTGCCGACCCGCCGGCCGTCTCCCACCTCCGAGTTCACTGCCCCGGCAGGGAGAAGGAGTTCGACCACAACCCCGCGGTCATCTTCTCCCGCGACGGTCTCATCCTCTTCGACGTCTGCATGGAGCGCTTCGGCATCAGCGAGTACTTCATCTACCGCGCCCATCCGAGGCACCCGTCGCTCCTCCTGATCCCGGACCCCTACCCCTACCCCTCGGGCCTCGGCAACACCGGGATCGTATCCTGCGGCGCCAATCACTTCGTGTTGGCTGCTCTCTACTGGGACAAGAAACTATTGCATCTGGCTACCTTTTCCTCCAACACTGGCGCCTGGACGACCAGGGTGGCCCCAGTAGAGCCCTCTGAATCGGTTACCCAGAACGAACTCAATGTTCTGGGCTTCCAACCTTCAAAGGTAATCTCTCTGGAAGGCTCGCTGTTGGGCTGGGTTGATATATGGCGGGGCATTATGGTCTGTGATGTGCTTTCCAATCAACCCAAGCTACACTACATCCCACTGCCTAAACCAATGCCGGGCAATACTAAATACAAAGGTGACCCTGCAATCGTCAGAGATGTCGTTGGATGTGGTGATGTGATCAAGTTTGTTGAGATGGATGAGGCGGATGATGAGGATAAACCTGTCTTCAACTGGATTGCTGTGACAAGGAGCAGGAAGCTTGATTCGGCAGAGTGGGGAGTGGCACATGAGGTGAGAAGTGAGGATTTAACAGCCTCTGAAGATTTTAATGGGTGGTCTGATCTGTTGCCCGATGAGCTATGTGTCGATGGCAAACCAGACTTGAAGAAAATGCCGCTGGGCGTACCGACTTTGTGTGAGTTCAACAACATTATGTACTTGATGTGCAAGCTCCAGTCTTGGCACAGCAAGGGTTGGTGATTGCTGTTGACACAGAATCGAAGAAATTGCAATCTGGTGTCAGGTTTTCTGCAGTGAGCACCATTGGTTTCATGACAGCTTACTGTCCAAGCTCCTTCTCAAGATATCTCAATGACAGAAGTACAGGTATTTATGCTGACATGTATCACTGCTTCCCTCTTGAATGATGGTTCACATGGTTTTATCTTTCTGTACAATATACTATGCGTATGATTCTTGGTTGCCTGCAAGGTGGCTAGAGGCTGAGCTCCATTTTTTTTGTTACACAATGGCTGTAAATTGTTTTTTTTCATCGTTTATAGAGTTTATTATGTAATTGTACCTTAAAATAAGAATGTATTTAATTTTTAAGTTTTTATTCTTTGCAGGAACTAAGGGAGACCACCCAATATATGATTCAACTGATTTGCTTGCCCTGTACTGATATGGTATGTGTTTCATATGCTGTCCTTGCTTTGATACTGCTCTTCTGTTCGCAATAGATTACAATCATTCTTTCCATGTAGATAGGTGGATTCTTTCCTTGCTGATTAGACTTTGTTGGATGTACTGATATCCCTTGGTACATTTGTTGACAAACTTAACATGAATTTTGTAGAAAAGGGTACCCTGGTAACGTGCAACAGGGCCTTGTGCTCGTTGCTTGAAATTTTGGTGGTGGAATATTTGTAATGACAATGTGATGATGTGGTTTTGTGAGTTCAATTCGCCTGTGTAGGTGGTCTGCTTGGTCAATATTAGTGGACGGCAGTGTTCTGAGATTTGATTAAATCCCAAATATCTTAATGACAGCTTTTCTGCAATCTGGTGTCAGGTTTTCTGCAGTGAGCACCTTTGGTTTCATGACAGCTTACTATCAAGTTCCTTCTCAAAATATCTTAATGAAAACAGTACAGGTATTTTGTGTTGACATGTATCACTGCTTCCAACTTAGGTGATAATGATGATACTCATGTTTTTGTCTTTCTGGAGTTATATATAATATGAATGGAGTTAAAATACCATGAAATATTTTTGCCATGTCAAGTTTGATGAATTATGTGCAAGATGTGCTCAATTCTTGGTTACTTGAATGGCAGGCAGAGCTGAGCTCATTTTTTTTTTTTTTTTGATATGTAATCTTACCTTGAAATAAAAATAGATCTAATTTCGTTACTTTCACCCTGAAATTGAGCTAAGTGCATCCAACTTCTGAAGTCAATGTGCAGGGAAGATTTGATCTTTAGACAAATTTCAGTGCTTCACCGAGACAGGTAAGCGTGTGTCTTATATCTTCCCTGCAGCCATGGAATCTTCAGAAGATCCATGGATACCTTCATCCTTTCCATGGATGAGTTGATTAATTAGAACAACTTTTCAGTGGTTATAACAACAAATAAGCATCTCTATGCTGCATGCATTAGAAAATCATTGAGACAAGAAAGCATGTAACAAGTTACCTGAGATTTTTGTAAAGATTTTTTTTTTTAATGTTCTCAAAATACATAGAAGAGCTTTCTATTGTATGTGTACCTAGCCTCCATGTTCCTGTGCAAGTGGTGGCCCAAAAAGAAGTATGATGAAATCGTTAGACTGCAGCTTGAACATGTACATGTCCTTCTCAAACAGGTATATTTATAAAAACGGGTATATAGTTGATACAGCCTTGTTGATATGACATGAATAGTTCTGTGCCATAATAAGCCCATAATTTGTGGTGTTATTTAGTGATTTTTTTTTTTTTTTTTTTTTTTTTTTATCCATGTATTGAAGGACTAACACATTTGTTTTGTAATGCAGCTGGAGTATCTGATCCCAAGCAGAAGTAAAGCAGAGTAGCAGAATGGTAGCTGCATGATAAGGAATGTGCATATCCCTTTTGAGTGAAGTTTTTTTGTAAAAAAAAAAAAAAACTGTGTTCAGAAAAATTTCTGTACTAGCTTAGTATATCAGTAAGGGTAAAGGTTGTTTTAAGGCTGTCGAAGCATATAAAGGATTTAATCGATTAGGTGCGGCTAGTTGCAAACGTTCTGGTTGCCGTGTTTTATGCTTTTGCCGGGCACTCTCGCAGGCTCTAAGGTCGTTTGGGCGCTTGAATGTAGCGGTGCAGATCAAATTTGTTTCGGAATGTTATGAAAATTATTTTTGGCATACTGTGTTGTTTAACCTGGAGAACCAGAGAACTTTGGCACGACTGAACTTTCATGCTGACCTTTTTTTTTTTTTTTTTTTTTTGATGCTTATGCTATCCTTGACTTGACCTTACGATTGCGGATTGCACCCCGAGTACATATGTACCTATTTATACCTAGCTTGGAGCATTCGGTCTTTTAAGTTCGTTATACAACATTCCAAGTTAAGTGTAAAAAGATAGCAAAAAGTAACTAGGATCTATCTGCAGGGCAGAAGAAGAAGGTAGATAACGGAAAGACATGTTCCGGCACTCAGGCCATTTGGGCCAAAAAATAGGGCGTCCCTTTGTGTTGAACTTAAATAGTACATTAATTAAAGACGTCTAGAATTTTACAGAAATTTCAAAAGATCTAGCTCATTTTCCATTTGAAAAATAGAATTTTTCTCCATTCCAAAGACACTCTAAGCATTTCACCTTGTTCCCTCTACGTAGAAGCTATTCCAAAGGAGATCATTGCCAAGATCCGAGAAAGATTTATGCCACATATATACAACAAATGTATACAATCACATCTCACCAATTAATACCTGTCAAAACGGAATTCTCGAGTCAAAAAAATGGTGTATCCTGCCCATGTATCTTGCCCATGGCGTGGGCGTATGTGGCACTCACGAATTTGACGAGGAGGCTGGCGTAGTGGCCAATAGATATGCGTTGCAGAAGTGGTCCGGATGGTTTGGCAACGATTGGACCCGATGCAAGGATTTTTTTTTTTTTTTTTTGACTCGCAGCTAGAGCACTCTAATGACACTTCGATTGTTGAGGTAAGTAAAAGTTATTGGATTCTATCGTTGGTGTGTGTGTGTTTTTTTGTGTAATAACAAATAGCTATATCTATATATATTTTTCAATGCTGTAAAAAATGTAGGTAGGACCAGGAACAGCCAGATCGACGAGATTTGCCGTCCCGTGACACGAATCCCGTGGCCGTCGTCCCCGTCCGCGAAACGAAACACCAAACTAATCGCTTTTCCTCCTTCCACGTGTCCACCAATAAATAAATACGCACGCAAGGTCGTTTGCGTCGTGTCGTGAGTCGTGAATCCAACCCGCGGGCGAAGAAGGGGACACGCAGGCAGGCACAGGACCGACCGGTGCCGCCGCCACCGCCGCCCGCCGACGCCGGCCGGGCGCCAGATCGAAGAAGGAGGGTTCGTTCCCCCGCTCCCTGCCACGCCGCTGCGCTCGAGGTCGTACGTCGAGTGCCGATCCATCGATCGAGATGGTGAACGCCTTCTTCGTCTTCTGTGGGTGCGTGGACCAGGCCAGCGTGGCGGTGGTGGAGAAGTGGGGCCGCTTCCTCCGCCTCGCCGAGCCGGGCCTCCACTTCTTCAACCCCTTCGCCGGGGAGTGCGTCGCCGGCGCACTCACCACCCGCGTCCAGTCCTCGACGTCCGCGTCGAGACCAAGACCAAGGTCCGTCTCATCTCGCCGCCCTCTTCTTCCCCTTATACTGCCTGCGATTGGTTTTCTAGCCGGATTGCCAAATCTCGCTCGGTCATAGATTTGTCAGTGCCCCCTGTGCTAGATTGGTGGTCACTTGATTGTGCTAT
Source organism: Hyparrhenia diplandra (assembly GCA_015847255.1). NCBI lineage: Eukaryota > Viridiplantae > Streptophyta > Magnoliopsida > Poales > Poaceae > Hyparrhenia > Hyparrhenia diplandra. The sequence continues at coordinate 245,555 of JADLZK010012831.1, forward strand.
CGCGCGGGATTGCGTCATGCTTGGATTGGGGATCTGTGTTTGGTCCAGCACACAATCAGCACCTGTGTCTGTGTTACTTCCTTAAGGGGGCTGTAATTGCTTCATGGCCTGTGGTACCCTGTTTCCTGTAGATTAGTTAGATGCATTATCCAACAAGTTAACTTTACATATCTAGTATAAATCGTTGAGCTGTTGAGTAGCCGTTTTTGTGTTTGTTTTCGAAGTAGGGTCTTTACAACACTATTGACATTTGCCCACAATATGTTTGTCTGCCTCTAGTTCCTTTGCAATGTTGTTTTCTTGTTGAAACAATTGTGTGGTATCCTTTTTTTGTCTGCAGGATAATGTCTTTGTCCAGCTGATCTGCACAATTCAATACCGCGTTGTCAAGGAAAATGCAGATGATGCATTCTATGAGTTGCAGAACCCTCAACAGCAAATTCAGGCCTACGTCTTTGATGGTGAATTATTAGCACTGAGCTTTCTTGGTTTTGCACGGTTTCTATCAAGTATAATCTGACACTTGTATATTGAATAAAAATAGTTGTTAGGGCCATTGTACCTAGAATGAATCTGGATGATCTCTTTGAGCAGAAGAATGATGTGGCTTAAAGCTGTACTGCAGGAGCTTGAAAAGGTAATTTAGAGGCCTGTTTTTTTTTTTCTGGTTTGCCCTATGTGTGTGCTAGTTTAGCTTTGGTTCAGTATACCTAAACATGCTGTTTTGTTGCCTGTGGACCTTTTTATTTCCAGTATTGGTTTTACCATGTATGAAAAGGAGGACAGTTTTGTAATACTATTTGATCAACTTGTTTATGTGACAAGTACTGTAATGGTTTGTAGAAAAACAATATGTTTATCTGTTTTTATACCATATTTATTTCTGATGAGATTATAATCTGGTTGATATGTTTAGCCTATGTTCTATTCCAATTGCTATTGTTTAGTTTTTGTCTTCAGCATATTGTTTCCTCTCTATTATTGGCAATGCTTAGTAGTCTGAGGTTATGTCATCTCTTGAGAGAGAATTCCAATGTTCTACCTTTTCTTTTTATGCCCTACCACATATGGCTGTTCTCTGTATTTCCTGGCAAATTCATTAAACTCTTGCTGTTGTTCAGGTGATGGCAGATTATGGTTACAGCATTGAGCACATTCTCATGGTTGATATCATCCCAGACGCTGCTGTTCATAAAGCAATGAATGATATAAATGCAGGTATTATGCCATTTCTGTGCATGTGAGAATTGCCTCCAGGTTATACAGCTTGTGAAATGTTTTGAACTCTGCATTTTTCTTGTTAAGTTGGTGGTTTTATGCTATCTTCTGTAGACATGCTTCCTTATTTTTTTTATATATCCAGCAAGTAGCATTTTCTGTTGTTTGCATCTGTGCTCACTTAACTCCTATCACACAGCCCAAAGGCTTCAGTTGGCAAGTGTTTACAAAGGAGAAGCAGAGAAGATTCTTATGGTGAAGAAAGCGGAGGCAGAAGCCGAGGCGGTACCTTTCTGGTGTCGGCATCGCCAAACAGCGGCAGGCTTATAACTGATGGCCTCAGAGAGAACATCCTGAACTTCTCACACTCGGTGTCAGGCACGAGCTGAAGGAAGTCATGGACCTGATCATGGTCACGCAGTACTTTGACACCATCAAGGAGCTCGGAGATGGCTCTAAGAACACCACGATCTTCATACCCCACGGCCCAGGCCACGTGAAGGACATCAGCGAGCAGATCCGTGATGGCATGATGCAAGCCTCAAGTATGCAAGCCTCCAGTAGCAATGTGACGATTGGAGGCGTTTCAGCTCAGGAGGTCTAGAGTACCATGCTCATTAGTGTTAGATCGTTATTAGTGGTAAATAATGAGTGCTGGGGCTTTCGTCGAGTCTGGAGTTGTTTGCGGCCTTAAAACTAGTGTGGTTGGATTTCCTGTAAAAAAATATGTGTTAGCCCGAATGCTCGACCTTACACGTTCTTTCCAGATACAAGTCATAGTGATCTGTCCTTTGAGATAGTTTATAGTAGTGATAATATGTTTTTTGAGTTGGGAATTATTTACATGGCTCTACACTTGTACTTCTGTAGTTTTGCATGCTTGTTGCTGGCAGAGGCACATAAACAGAGTTGTTTAAGATTGGTTGTTACGTGTGTGGCACAGCTGCATCAGATTGCTGGTTGCAGCTGGTTGTGATAAGTCAGAAAAAAAAACTGCAGATGTATGCAATGCAAAACCACGCTGAATTTGCACGGGCTACATATTTGGGACAATACCAAGCTTGCAAATTCACAAAGCTTGTAGTTGCAGTTTCAGGTGCGCCAATGACTATGCAACAAAGCTGAAACTCGCCCACTCCCTCCCATGGCGTCCTCCACTATCGTCGCCCTCCTCTCCGCCCAGCGGGAATCGCGGCCGCCCCTCCCTCCCCTCCACCCCTCCCCACCGCGCGGGCATGCATGCACGCTCACGCACCCACTGCGGGCGCTCGTCGATCGCCATTTCTGGCTCCGGCTAAATCAGGATATAGACAAGTGAGAGAGCGACAAGAGGCGGAGGAAGAGGAGGAGGAGGAGGTGCTGCTGCTGGTGGTGGCTGTGTAGGTGCGGAGATCGTCGGTCGGTCGCTGCGGTTCGTCGGCGGCGGTGTCGAGATGTCGATGGACTTCGGCGCCCCGGCGGATGACCCCAAGGTCTTCCGCAACGTCTGCCGCGACAGTACGTCCACACCACACGCGCGCTCCTCCTCACACCTTCTACTTTACGAATTGACGATCCGATGGCTCAATTTCAATTTCTCTGTTGCTTGTGTTATTCCCTCAGGGATACTGAAGGACTTGCTCAAGCCTGACAAAGATAAGGAGACCAAAAGCTCATGGAAGGTAATGCTTTTGTTATTCCTGCACATACAGCTTGGTTTATGCAAACCATGTCGTTACTGTTTCCTGCTATGTTTGCTACTACTTTCCCCCCAGGTTGGTATTAAAAGTCGTTTTGGACAAGGTTTTGGTCAAACATTGGAATATAAATCATCAATAACTTTTAAGTTATTGAGTTTATAAATATGAAAATTATAATAATAGATTTGTCTTAAAAATACTTTGATAAAAGTATACATATATCACATTTTCATAAATATTTTTATAATAACAAGAGGTCAAAGTTGTATTTTGGAGACCGTGTCATTTGTCCTAAACGACTTCTAATACCAAAATGAGGAAGTATCTTTTCTTCTTAATAAAACGCTGCAGATTTTTACTTTTGAGAGATAGGGCATTATGAATTGGCTGACATGAGAACTTGTGCCATCTTCACTTAACATGGATATTGGGATTCTTTTCTTTGCAATGTTTATGAATTATGTATGCTCCTTTCTCACAGTGTGTAATTCGTTTCATGGTATTGGTATTCTAGGGCCCTTCAAGAGTTTAAGCTCTTTTAACTTGAATAAGTTCTATTGGTCATCGGGGTGTCGGGAACTGAAACAGGTTATGTGATTTCCTTTTGTCATATTTGCAGGTTCTTATAATGGACACATTTACGGTGAAGATCATGGCTTCTCGCTTGCAAGATGGCGTAAATTACAGATATGGGGATTTCACGTAAGTTGCCTCGAGCTTGATGAATTGTCATTTAGCATTAAAACATGTGGAGGTGACAATATGTTCTTCCTGTTGCTTTTTACTTGGGCTACGGATCTTACTCTTTTTCAGCCAATAACACCTTATTTTCGACTTATGTTTGTGAAGTAAGATAGTTAAGTAAGCTTATTGTCATATCCTCGCAAATGTAGAGGATCTGTTCAAGAGAAGGAGCCAATGCCTTCAATGGATGCAATCTACTTTCTTGACCAATCGAAAGAAAAGTAATTTTTGTCAGACTTTTGCCTTTTCTTTTGTCTTCTTGAGTTTAATATTTTCCGTTAGTCATATTAGATTTTTTTGCCTTTTAAACTTCTCAATATGAATCAACACCTATCCCATGCTTCACATGATATCAGCTTTTCTTTGGTTAGTACCTATGTGGTCAAAAGCCACCCTGCGTGGCGCTATCTAATTTTCCATGTAGTCGATTTATATGCCATATCATATTCGGGCCTCTTCTCGACACTTTGATGCGCATATTTTGCAATCTGCAGTGATCATAATGCTTCGGCTCGACATGTCCGGGAGATGTCCACTTTACAGAAGTATGTTTGTATTGCCATTTCAATTTGCAGCTAAAGTATCATTTTAAGCGCCGATGTATCAAATTTACTAATACATTAATTGATGATTTCACTCCGAACACTAGGGCATACATCTTCTTCACCACCGATTCCTAAAGAATTGGTAACTTACATAAAGAATGACAAGTAGTGTAATACCACGGATCGGTGCACTAAGAGAGGCAAGTTACTTCACAATGTATCTTTCACTATTTTGAGCTTTGGCGAAGTTCCTTCTAATGCTGTTATTTATTTCATTAATTGCGAGGATGAATTTGGAATTCTTCGCTATTGACATGCGTGTATTCAACCTCCTCGGTCTATTCCATTTCAAAGGCATTCGGGGACGGATCTATGAATTTTGTCTCGCTCTTGTTGGTTGTTGCCTTTAAAAGTACCATAAGATGATTTTATTATTTCTTTATTTTGGGTCAAGATCAAGTATCGATGTTCACCAAAAATATTGAATATAGGGTGTGACCATTGTATAGGTTATACAGAGCGGTGGATCTTTGACATGAAACAATGTCATCGTTAGATTTGTTAGACACTTTGGAGCTTCCGTTTTTGTTGTGAATGAAAATTAAATGGTTCAAAACTTTATGAGGATGTACATATTCATAATGTCCTTGAAAGTGAAATCATGGAAATGAATTTAACTAAAACATGTTGGGTGCTCTTGTATTTACATGTTATTGTGTCTTGTTTTTTCGATAATATAATGATTATTGTACTTTACTTTGCCATATATGTAGGGCTTTGTAATCCGACCATGATATGGCCCCGATTGATTTATACGCCCAAGCGAACAAAATTCCAAAAAGTTCAACGATACTATAACCACAATGGCTACTTTCGCATTGCAACTGCATTTGCATCATTGAAGGTAGTTCCCAAATTTAATTTGCTATGCTCTATTCATGCCAGCAGATTTAATTATTAGTAGAAACTTCCATGTGTTTTGTCACACTAAGGTATTATAGCTCTTCCTTAAAGGGAAACCGGTGTAAAGACAGAAAAAGCGAAATTGGTATATTGTTCATAGCATTTCTACTTGTTGATTCTATGTCGATGAACATGTTAGCTTGATGGGATGCTCCCATTTTGATATGTGCTCACTTCCTTTATCTTGATAAGCACACGCACGTTTTTTTTTTTTTTGCTTGATCCGCATTACCATTTACCTTCGCCATCACCTCGTGTTGGATTGGATCATTGCACTCGAGCGCAAACCCTAAACAGCTAAACCCCTCACTTGTGATTTTTTGCATATACAAAAGAATGTGGTTTGAATTAATATTACATCAAAGATACCCTAGATGAAGTTTTTTTTCTTGACCATGTAGTGTTGGTGTATATGTGTAAAGGCCCATGAGGCTAGGCCCATGTGGCCCATGTACAAAGAACTATATTGCCCACCCTTTAGGGTTGGAGGAATAGAGAAGAATATTCCCTAACATGGTATCGAAAGACGCAAACCGGGCCTCGACGATCCATGAAGAATATTCAGCGCCATGGCCCCCTACTCCCGACTACGCTGGCGTAAGCCGCTGCAGTTCGGCGAGCACGCATGGCCCGGGCGCGGCCCTCGCCCCGTCTTTGGTGGGCGGCCCGGCGCCCGCCGATCCCCTACTCGGCGGCAGCGGCCGGCTGCCCTCCAATCCGCCCCGGGCCTCGTGGGACCTCTGTCGGGCCAGGCTGGGATCGTCGACTTCGGGCGCCGTCACTGGCCGGCCCCGGCTGCGACTCGTGCCACCCCAGCCCCTACCCCCAACGCCGTCGTTCCTCCTCCCCTCCGAGCCGGGCGGGGGGGGGGGCCCAGGCGGTCGACCATGTGGGCGCACGCGGCCTGGGCGGGCTGGACACACCACCACCGCACGCCTCACCCGCCGGGCGGCCATGCTTGTGCTTCTCCGGCGCCTCCGTGGGCGCCATCTCGGCGGCTGCCCGGACCTCTCGGTTGGGACCCCGCCGGCCGCCACCTCCTTCAAAGACCATGGCCCCGACACCTCTATTCGAACTCGATCTGGATCGCTTCCGCCAGCCCGCCCCCGCCCGGGGGTGGGATCCGGGCAATCGGGCGCAAGCATTGACACCATGGGGGTTGCACCACCGTCTCCACCGAGTGGATCGCCCGACTCGGGGCTTCCTTCCACACTACCCCTCATGCGGCATCCTTTCTTCTCTTCGCCCACCTCACCTTTCCGTCCCTCTTCGATCATGGTTTGGGAATGGGTCTTGTCTTCCTGTCACCTCCAGGTGGGTTACGCCCCTGGTCCCTTTCGCCTTCTGCCCTGTCCTTGTTGCTCCTCGGATCGTCCATAACCTTCTTTCCATCCGCCGGGTTCTGCCGACAACTCTTGTTACTGTTGAATTTGACTCTCGGGTCTCACGATTGAAGGATTCCGCCTGCGGGCGTCCACTCCTCATTTGTGACGACTCGGGACCCTTTTACTCCCCCGCCTTCACCGCTTCCGCTATACAGCCCTCCACGCCGGTGCCCTTGCCACCACTCCCTCTACCTCCGGCACCGCGGTATTTTCGGTCACCACGGGCGTGGCGCTTTGGCTCGGCTTAGTAGTGCCCACCTTCCTTGCACTCGGGCCGATGAGCATCTACGCCATGCGTGCGGTTGGGTCGCCATGTGCGCCTTCCTTTTCCTTCTTCTTCTTAGCGTGCGACGCATGCCTTTGCTCTTGTTCTTTGTGATCTGTGGACTTCTCACATTCCTAGCATTTCCGGCTATAAGTATTATCCGGTCGTACTCGATGATTTCTCTCACTACTCTTGGACTTTCCCTCTGGCGCCAAGTCCGAGACCTTTTCCACCCTCCTCCACTTCTTTTGCACGGGTGTCCGCTCGATTCGGCCTCACCATCAAAGCCGTCCGGTGTGACAACGGGCGTGAGTTCGATAACAACACCTCCCGCCTCCTTCTTTTCGCTCATGGTGTTCAGCTCCGCATGTCTTGCCCGTACACCTCTTCCCGAGCGGCAAGGGGCGGCGGATGATTCGCACCACCAACGATGTCATGCGCACTCTCCTTCTTCGAGGCCTCTCGGCTTGGCGCTACGGGCCGAGCCTACACACCGCCACCTACACGCTCAACCGGCCTTCTCACGGCTTCTCCCCGCTCCCCTCCACACCATGCCCTCGCCGGTACACCTCCACCGCTATGATCACCTCCGTGTCCCGGTTGGGCGCTTGTTACCCTAACCCCGCCGCCACTACTCCTCACAAGTTGGCGCCAGCCGACACGGTGTGTGTTTCTAAGCTACTCCACGATCATAAGGGGTACCGTTGCCTACGACCTCACTCTCGCCGGGTGCTTATCTCAGCCGTCGTCTTCGGCGAGTCGGATTTCCGTACTCCACCTCTTCTACGCCTTCCCGATCCACGAGTTGGAGTCCATGTTTCCGACCGGCCAGTTCCACCACCCTTCCGTTCGGCCTTTCTCCCGGTACCTCGATTTTCGCCCTTCGCGGGCCACGCAGCGGGACCCGGCATCCCTGCGCCGCCACGGCGATTGCCCCGGTGCGCCCAGCAGCGTGTCCGGCGTCTCTGGGCTGCGCCGGGCGGCCGGCGTCCTAACTGCGCCGCGCTGCCCGGCGCCCCCACTGCGCCCGCGGCGCTGTGGGCTGCCCGAGGCCCCCCGGCGCTCTCGCGGCGCTCACGTGGGCTCCCTCGAGTACCCTAGCTGCGCTTACGCGCTGCCTCGAGCTCAGCGCTGCCTCGTTTCGCAGTAGTGGACTCCGGGCCAGGTAGCCGACGCAGTGTACGTTTGCCGCGGGCTCCCCGGCGCCGCGTGTTCTCCCCGTCCCGGCTCCGCCTCCACCACCGCCTCTTACCTCCACTCACGGCAGTCTCGGGTTACCTCCGCGTCTACCACCCGCAGATCCTTCGCCGAGACCCCCTGCCACACTCTACCTGGAGTGGTGACTCGCCATGCGGCGGGGTTCTCCGTCCCGCGGCCCCTCTCCGCCACCGAGAGCAGCTCACGGTCTCTCCGATTCCTTTCCTCTCGTCTCAAGCGCCGCATTGGCGGATCCTAATCGCGGCGCTAGCGATGGAAGAGGGAGCATGAGGCTCTTCTTGCCAACGGACATGGGACCTTGTGCCGCGTCCCTCGGGTGGAAATGTGGTCACCGGCAAGTGGATCACGGACACATAAGCGTCGAGGCGGATGGCGGTGCAGGCAGCTACAAGGCTTCCGGGTCGGGTCTCGAGGCTTCACCCCGCGCCCGGGGTTGACTATGATGAGACCGGTCCGGTGGTCAAGCACGCTCACGATTAGATACGGTGCTTTCACTTGCTCTATCCGCTCTTGGCGGTGCATCGGCTAGATGTGAAGAATGCATTCCTCCATGGCACATTATGCAGGGCAGGGTTTGCCTATCGGTCGGTCGGCGGGATTTGTCGACTCAAATCGGCGGACCTGGTTTGCAAGCTCAACAAGTCCTGTATGGTCTCAAGTGGGCTCCTCGTGCTTGGTACTCTCGGTTTGCCACCTTCCTCCTCACTTTGGGTTCAGAGGCCAAGTCCGACACTTCTCTGTTCGATCTATCGCCATGGGCGAGGCGCTTACCTGCTGCTATATGTTGATGACATTGTCCTCTCCTGACCTCCCGGCCCGCGGCTTCTTGGCGTGTCATATCGGCTTTACTGGCGGGAGTTTGCCATGAAGGACCTCGGTCCCCTTCACCACTTCACGGGGGTCCTTTGTGGAGACTTCGCCCTTGAGGGGTTCTTCACCACTAGCGACGGTATGCTCTGGATATCCTCGGCGGGCTAGGATGACGGCTTGTCGGACCGTGTGCTACTCGGTCGATACTCGGCGAGCTCTCTCTGGCGATGGCGCGACCACTGTGGCGGATCCCTGCGCTTCCGGAGTGCAGGCTGGTGCATTGCGGTACCTCACCTTCACCGGGCGACATCGGCGTGACGCAGTTCAGCGGTGTCTCGTCTTCACATGCATGATCCACGGGCACCCCATCTTGCGGCGATGAAGCGCCTTCTCGCTATGTTCATTGGCCTTTGTTGACTCGGCACGATGATCCACGGTCACCCTCACTGAGCCAAATGCGTCTACACTGGCCGGGGGCGCATTGTCCCGACACTCGCCCGCTCTACCTCGGGTATGCCGTCTTTCTTGGCGGGAACCTCGTCTCTGGTCCTCAAGCGGCAACCGGTCGTCTCCCGCTCAGTGAGGCGGGATGCGGAGCGTGGCTAACGGTGTGGCGGAGGCTTCTGGCTTCGTCGGCTCTTGGGCGAGCTTCACAGCCATGACAAAGACCACACTTGTCTCTTTGTGACAATGTCGGCCGTCTACCTCTCCACCAACCCGTTCAAATCATCGGGGACGAAGCATGTGGAAATCGACTTGCACTTTGTCCGGGACTTGGTTGCCATCGGTATTTGTTCGGGTGCTCCATCTATGCCGACTACCTCCCGGTTCGATATCTTCACTGGGGTCGCCTCTTGATCTTCTCGAGTTCGATCCGGCCTCAACGTCGCCCGGTGGCTAGTTGTGGCTGCGGGGGCCCCAGTGTGTGTTTGATTTCTTTCATGTCGGTCCTCGATCTCCATTTTGCGTCGGTAGTTCGGGGCTAGCGGGGGTCATGTTAGTGTATATGTGTAAAGGCCCATGAGGCTAGGCCCATGTGGCCCATGTATAAAGAACTATATTGCCCACCCTCTAGGGTTTGGAGGAATAGAGAAGAATATTCCCTAACATGTAGGAGAGTTGTTTATCATTGCATTAAAAAGAAGAAGATAGTTATAACACACCCAAACACCCCACGGGTGTTTTGTAACCCTAGATGGAGATTAGAACCTTGATATAAATATATTAATAGCAAGCGTGAAGCAGGGATACATGGTTTTGGCAACCATTTTTAGAATATAAGCTACAATGCTAAGGTTGGTGCTTATCCTCTATTGCCTTATCTATGAATAAAGTAGTCTTATTACTCCCTTTTTTCTCATTGAATATGAAAGTTGATTTGAGTACTTTTCAGGAATTTCCAACGGTCGTGTATCGAGCACCAAAAGGAGATGCTTCCACAACAACTAAATTTGATATGGTTCCAAAGTGGCTTGCTACTGCTGTTTGGGATATTGTGTCAAAATATAAATCAACTATTCCTGAATTTCCTCGTAAGGAGAGACATGTGAACGCTAATTGTCGACAATTGAGGCCCATAGATCAGTGCTAAAGCATACATCGAGCGCTAAAACACTTTAATCATTGGTCCACTTAAAAATGACAAAAAACTTCAATTTATTCATTACGACTTACAACAATTTCATATGACCGCAAAGATAGCACTGTTATTCATGAATGGACCTATGATGCAATGTGCCATGACCTACTCGAAATGGATGGCAACAAATACATATATGAGGTAATTGCCATATCGTATTATTAGTGAGATACAAATTCTCTTTAGTTTTCTTATATGTTAGTGTTATTTTGCAAGGTATCAAAGATGGGTTCGAACACGAAAAGAAGGAATCATTATTAGAGGATCATGATCCTCTTTGGCTTGAACTTCGCCATGCTCACATAGCTGATGTAAATTCTATATATTATATTTGTGTATTCCGATTGCTTAACTTTATTACGGTTTATTATTCCTAATACTAATTAAAAAAATACCGGGCTAGTGAGAGGTTGTATGAAAAGATGAATAATTTTGTTTCCAAGAATAAAAGCGACACAACTTTCAAGGTGCATAACCTTTCTCACTTTTGAATGTAATTGCAAATATATGTTTAATCCATGGTGTATTAAAAAGACAAGAATCGAGAATATGCTTTTCAACTATGAACTCTTGGTACTTTTCACATTTCTACAAGAACAGCGAGGGCATTCATATTTTTACTTCACCTTTTGCATGCCTGGATACCCTTTTGTGCTAGATATTTATACGTGACACAATTATGAAAAAGTAAACATATGATTTTATATTCCCCACTTGGATAGCTTATTTTGATTGGACCTGAATTACACTTTTCTAAGACAAGTGGTACTAAAATAGTATTAGATTGTAATTTAATATAGGTCTATCTTATGCTAGCGGGCGGTATTACTTGCTAGTGATGTTAGATCACATGATGTCTTATATTTCATAATAATGATTGTGATGTTTCCATTTTCAACTAGAGATGGTGGTGAAGTCTCAACAAGGGATCTCAAGAAAATCGTTCAAGCATTAATCAATACAGTGAGCAAGTTGAGAAATTACAACTACATATAGAGGTAGATGATTGTTTTAAATAATATCCGTCTATATGTTTATGTTTTCATGTTTAATTTTTGTATTCACAAGTCATAAGGTAATATTTTCTATATTTATAAGTTACAAGAACTTTTCATATATACACAAAAGGAAAATATTATGTTATCGATAAAAAGTATTATGTTACGGTAGATAATTTATTAAGGGACACTAAAAGCTGGTCCACATCTCATGCAATAGATTCCATCCATGTAACCACATTGTGGACTCCAGGTAAATACATTATTTATAACATGACAAATGAGATGCCATTATCATTTGTTTCACATTTTCAATGCTTTGCTCACCTAGAGCCTAGCATATGGTTCAAAGCAAGCAATTGTTGTTTAAGACACTTGTTTCACATTAATATATTTTATATTTCGTTTTTTGCGGCATATAGTTACGTGTCTTACCTTTGAACAATCTCTTTTGCCTCAACTCTAATTTAAATGATAGGTTCTAAAACTTTCGATCAATCTCTTGTTGATTCTTTGGAAAAATTAATGTACTGTATCGGGGATTACGGGCCTCGTGACATTGGACAACTGGAGCAGGATTTGGTTTTTGGAGATCTTGGGAGCAAAGGAAGTGATCGGTATCCTCGGATCAAAAGCAGGTTTGTACAAAAGAGAGAAAAAAGAGGCTTGCTGCTAAGTTGCTGTCATTTTGATTTTGTTCTTTGCTTGAAATGCTTGTTCCATTATTAAGGATAGGGAGATGAGTCAGGAAAACAAAATGAGGTTGCTGATTATATATGCAATTGTATATCCAGAGAAGTTTGAAGGCGACAAAGGGGGAAAAGTTGATGCGGGTATTTTCCGTCAATTTTTCATTGCTTATATGCAGTACAATGATGCCCATCAATAATTCGGCCTAATTCTAGATACAAAAATATACAATCACGTATGAAGTAAAGATATCTAAAAGGTGTGGCTTATATTTTTCTAGTCTTACAAAACTCCTGTACGCCTCTCCTAGATTAGTAATATCTATCTTCTAGATTAACCTTCACAATCTAGATTGGCATAAACCTATGTTGGACCATATTAGGGCTCTTATAGAGACTATTGACTTCAGTTTGCAATATGGAAGGTGCATATGAGCGAAGCTATTCTATCATTTATTTAGATCTTTATTAAAAATTTATAGAATATTATATGTAATTTTCTGCTGAAAATTTTCATGTTATGTTATGTCATACCTATATGATACAGTGCCAACTTATTGATATGCAGCTAGCGAAACTTCCACATGATGATATGGATGTAATAAACTGTTTAAGATACTTGGAAGGTTCAAATACAAAAAGTCATCAAGAACTGGTACTTTCTTTTCTCAAATTTGATAACCAAAAGGTAAGCTTATGTTTTTTCTGTACATACTAAGGTGTTAGAAAAACATACTTTATACAACCTTCTCATCTATTAACATTTTTTTTATTGCAGAAGAAAAATGCTGCCAGAACAGATAAACAGGATGGTGAGGAAACATGGGCTTTATCACGTTTTTCCCGCTTATTGAGGCACGTTATTACTAACCTTTCCTTGTCTACAATCCTTACTGATTTACATCAAGAATTGCTTACAATTGCTGGAACAAAAATGACGCTAAATTTTAAGTTTATGGCCAAGCATTTAGTCCTTGTTCTTGAGAATTTCTTTTCAAAGACATGGGTTTTCTTCTGAATTTTGGTTACATGCTGAACTATCAGTTGTAATAGTTGAAGTTCCTTGCTTCGCTAACAGGAGCTGATTGAGAAACTGAGCAAAGGTGAATTACCTCTAAAAGAGTACCCGTCTATGAGCGAACCAAGTTCTGCTCCTCAAGGTGCCACACAAACTGCATCATCAACTGCACGACCAGCACAAAATCCACAACCAATGTCTATGAGATCAAGGCGGACACCACAATGGGCAAAATCTCGGAATTCCGATGATTCTCAATCAAGGTATTAATTAGACATAATCTTTCTATCTGACCCACTCAAGCAATATGAAGTCCATTTACATATCTTGTTTCGGTCAACTAACCAGTAAATTGGATTGACAGTGATTCTTCAGTCCTGAGACACGCATCAGGTGACTTCAAGAGGCTAGGCAACCGGATTTTTGTCTTCATGGTCGGTGGAGCTACTAGATCTGAAGTACGTCTCGTGTTTATACTTTTATATACTATATATAAGTAGAAAAATACAGATTCCTAATCTGGTTGCCATATTGTATATTTATGATCATTTCATACCTCAATGAATCAGTTGCGCACAGCGCACAAGCTTACAATGAAAATGAAGCGTGAAATCGTCTTGGGCTCTTCTAGCATCGATGATCCTCCACAATTTATTTCGGTAAAAACTCAATTTCTCTTCAAGGTTCTACTATTTTCATTTTCATCAAATCTTTCCAATGGACTGCTGAAATTCAGCCTGCTATGTTCATGCAACGACTCTGCAAGTGCAGAAGCTGAAGTCGATAGGTAGTGCTACTAAGGCCTAGCTTGTATGCCGAGCGATGAAATGGATTCTCACCTTATAGTACTCAGTACAAGGTACATTCCCTTCTTATTGGCTCCCTGTCTTCCAGTACTAAATTAATTGGTTCAAAGTATATGTAAAAGGTTTACTTTTGCAGCGTACAGTAGATATACTTCACCAATGAACAGTTCTACACTTCACCAGGACGATGTTTGTCGATTGTCACTAGCGGCCGATTGTCTATCGAACGAATCACAGTTATTCTTCTTTTATTTTTTGAATTGAGGAAGTGAGCTGGCATATCTGGATGTAAAATAATAAATACACAGTATATGTACAACATTTTGTTTGTTTTTGATATTCTTGTTGACAAACAGATTAATAGAAAAGTCATTAGGACGGTTTGCGAAAATAAGTCTAAAATTGATGTTTATATAATATATAGAAACAGTATTGCACGACTCTAAAAAAAAATATGGATAAGATTTATGGAGGGATACAAAATACGCTCGTGGCCGCATTGTCAAGTTGTCAACCCTATTACCCACTCAGCTTCCTTTGCTTGCTCCCAGCTATAACAGGTCACTCGAGGAGTACCCTTTTTGAGTAAGGACCTTCACCATCACTGTAATCTATCTCGGAGTGCCGTGGATATAAGACTTTATCTGAAGACGGTCCCAAGAACCAAGGTACACAAAGTCCATAAAAACATAGGAAGCAAAACGTCCATAAATAAGAAACATAGAAGGAAAAAAACTGAAGATCAAAGAACTGAGACATGAAAACGCTTGTTTGCATTCATATAGCTATTAGTTAGCAACTAATAATTAGCTATTTAGGATCAAACAGGTCCAGCTAATACTCTACCAAATTGCTAGCTAATACCCAACTAACAACTATCTTAATTGCTGGGCCAAACCTTGTTAACAGTTCACTAGCTAATATTAGCTATGAGCTATTAATTAGCTAGCTAACTATTAGCAGCTAATGGATCCAAAAGCCCTAAATATATACATAACTAACTCTTACTCTATCTCCTGAGTACTTAAAAAAAGAAATATGTTACAGGTGCATTGACCACGATTGGGGAATATATACATAACTAACTCTTACTCTATCTCCTAGTTTCCAAAAGTTCTGCCTACCGGCCTTTGCCTGCAACTGCACCATAAGGTCGTCAGCCTCTTGTTGCAAGCGCTAACTGCATGCCGATGTGGCAGTGCCCCCCCATCATCAGCTGCATGCTGCTGCTGCTACTGCTTCATCTGTCGCAGGATGAAGTTACCCAGTTGCTCGGCAACAACCTCAACACCGTCGGTCGAATTATAATCGAGAACTTGTCGCAGGGAATATTGAAGATCACACAAGTCTGTAATCACAATAAATAGCTCGTGCTACATCGATCAAGATGATAAATGAAGCGATATACAAGTGCTGAGAAAGTCATGTGCTTACCAGCAACTTTTCTTGTTGGCATCCTGGAGCCTCCAGCGGAGGGAATCACGATCCGTACGCAAAATGCCCAGCAACTTAGACAGATCGCTGGACTTTTTCTCAAAAGCTACAAGAATTCAAACCAGATTACAACCCATAAGAACATATTGGAATTTAAAACAATTCCAGAGATCAGAAGAACTTTGTCGCAGACTGCATGAATAGCATTGACGGCATAACACAAGTCTGTAATCACACAAATAGCTCCTGCTGGATCGATCAAGATGATAGATAAAGAGATATATAAGTGCTGAGAAAAGTCTCGGGCTTACCAGCAGCTTTCTCGGCGTCCTGAACCTCCGGCTGAGGGAATCACGATCTGCACGAATGCTGTGAAGCTCCTCAGACATATCACTCACCTTCTTCTCAAAAACTACAAGAATTCAAACCAGACATGACCCATAATAAATCTGAATTAAAAAACAACTCTGGAGATCAAAAGAAAAATCAATTTACCTCGAGCAACCTCGTTCTCCTGCTTCAATTTAACTTCCAGCTGCTTGTTCTTAACTTCCAACTCCTTGTTCTCCTGCTTTAATTTAACTATCAGCTCGGAGGCGTTTGAACTTTAGAGTGTTTTCAGCAAGTCTCAGTAGTCTTGAAGAACGTCGTAGCCTCCCTTGACCTTCTCCCAATCGACCTCCATGCTCGCATTATCAATCTCCCATAACAGGTTGCTCTCCATGTCCTTCATCTGACAGAGCATCCCTCGCTCCCCTCGGCCTTCTTCCTGTGTACCTCTCCCCCACTTCAACGGAGTCCATAGCAAACCCTACCGACTGTTGTCTGGACAGTGTTGTAGTAGGTGGAGTGGAGATTGATGTGCTGGCGGTGACTGGAGTGGACGTGGCTCCAATTGAGGTGTCGGAGACGGAGAGGCTGCCTGTGGCGGAGACAGGGGCACCGACTCATCGTGTGGCATCTCCTCACGGTGGTACAGTCAGCTTTGATGCCTGCCTGCAGGCAGAGCCGATTACTTACTTGAATGGCGAGGCACTGGAGTGCGGCAACAGACAGGGTAACATAACATCCTTGGACAACATCCAGCAGCACGATAGGATTTAAGCGTTAAAACAGCAAGGCATAAACTAAGGAGAATGGAAGACGACTCGGCACTTACTTCCTCCTATAAATCACCACCCTATCGAGAGATGACTGATCTTGCAGCCCCGGGTCTGGGGTGGAGCAGGCGAGGGCCTCATCGGACTTTCTCTTCTTTGAATGGCACATGGTCCCTGTGTCTTCATCATCATCTTGGTGGCTGGGCAAATGGCGCACTGTTGCCAGACTCTCTGTTGTGCCAGCTCACTGCAGGAATGGGGGCACAACTTCCTTGGCCTTCTGTTGGACCAACAACCCCCAAAGGAAGTGGCACCAAGGGATCCTCGGTTTCTTCCAGAGGGGAATCACTGGCTATGGTGACGGCGTCTATTGCATGTGGCAAGTCTACTCCCTCCTCATCTTCCTCCCGAGTTGCGGAAAGGCACTTGCTCAGGTCCTGTAACAAGAGCATTAATCAATTACCATTAATTAATGACTCATTTCAACGTATTTATTGAAAAAACTCAAGAGAAAAGGAACACTTTACATGTTTTGAGGCCGCGTGTGATGATACGGAAGTGGCTTGCCATCAGTGCAAATGTTAGCATCAGTTAACACGAGCTTGTCCACCCGGGAAAGAATCTCATCTGGAGTCAAGTCGGCCAACCCTCTCGTGTCCGGTCAGACTTACCGGTGAATTGGACATCCGATGGCATCTCTTTTTGATCGGTTGGATGCGACGAGACAAGAAGGTAGCGATCAAAACCGGCTCCATCGAGCCCAGATTGTAACAAGCCATTGAGGTGGGGAGATCTTCTCCACCTCGGCCATCTCGTCTGCAGTGGGGAGATCACCCACGACGGCAGCTTAACAGGGCAACGGCCAGCAACGAATTCAGGCAGCGACGGCTTCTTGTTCCAGCAGTAAAACCACCTCGACTGCCATCCTTGATAAACCGCAGTGTAATGAGATGTATTTTGCCTTCAGATGGGATGCTGGCCTCCAATGGCGCCAGCACAGGAAACGTTGTTGGGATCTCGCTTGCTTACTGGCGTCACACACAATATAGCCATTTCATAATCCAAAGTGCGGCTCGATTCCCAGATACGCCTCGCAGAGAGTGATGAAGATTGAGATGTGGAGTATACCGTCGGGGTCGAGGTGAAGCTGCAGTTCGTAGTAACGGGACGAGACGGCGGAAAGAAAGGGTGCGTGGGCGGAGAAGCCGCTCGAAGAAGTCGGCGAACACCATGGTCTCACCGGCGCTCGGCGCCGGGACCGCGTCGCCGGGGCCGCCGACCGCCATCCAATCAGTGGCTTCTCCGGCATGTACCCAAGGTCCCAGTGCGCGGGACCCTCCGAAACGCTGATTCTGCATTCCACATCCTCGCAAATGATCGAGCGCTGTCGATAGGTTCTCCCTTCACATCACACAGCAGACTGCATCCACCCTTCCGACGGATCTAGTGAGCCGTGAGTCGGTGACGGGCTCAAAATAGGAGAGATCGAGCAATGTGGCTCGGAGTTGAGTCGAATGAGATGACGGAGTCCTGAGGCGAAGGCAGCGCCCCAGTCACAATCTGGTACGGAAGGTGCAGAACGCTGCATATCCACCACCTAGATCTGGATCCTTCTGGGCAGACGGATTCACAGCTAGTGAGCTAACAACTCGCAGGATCGTGAACCCGGGCTCAACATATAGGAACAAGGATCATGAGCAACTTTAGGTAATAATAATTATATTATATAAGTCCGCTCAACAAGCATAAAGATAAAATTATATGCTAATTATAGATAAAAGCTTCAAACAGACAACTCCATTTTGCATGTCCGCACCCGCAGGCCTTCATCTCAAGTTTCGGTAGCCCCTTGGTCGGAAGATGACGGAGGCGGAGCGCTCCGAGGCAGAAAACAGCGCAGGCGCCACGAAAGACAACGGAAGAGGTTGGGGGAAATCACAAGTGATGAGGCCGTATATTTTACAGTCGCCTTAATACATTTCTTTTTTAAAAATACTACTCATTTCCAAGAAAAGTCAAATATTTTTAATTTTTAATAAACATATATAAGAAAAATATTACTCCATCCATCCCTAAATTATAACGCGTTTTGACTTTTTAGCTCCAAGTTTGACCATTCGTCTTATTCAAAAATTTGCTAAAAAATATAGTCAAATTTAAGTCATTATTTAAGATTTTTATTAATAAAGAAAGCCACATCAAAAGAAGTGATATTTTGCATAAATTTTTGAATAAGACGAGTAGTCAAATTTGTCTGTCAAAAAGTCAAACGACTTATAATTTAGGATGAAGGGAGTAATATTTATAATACATAATTAATATTATTAAATAAATTGTTTAATATATTTCATAATAAACTTATTCAGAGATACAAATGTTAGCTAGTGTTTTTGCATAAATCTAGTCAAACAAGAATCCCTACGAAGTATCATACCAAGTAGAAACTATCTGATTAATCACATCATCATATTTGTGTGAGTATAAACCTATTTACATATATAAAAATTAATACTATTTTTCAATGTAGTTAAATTTGAGATTGGATAATTCCTTGAAGTGTGAGATACTATACATTTATTATGGAACACGGGTTGGAAGTTGAACATGTGCGAGGCTTTTTAATTTGATTTTTATAAAAAAATGTTAGAATGATTTTTGGGTGAAAAAGTATAATAAAAATTTATCTATTAGATCCTTTTATATTTCAAGAGTGAATTGGAAAAATACCCTCCTGTCCGTCCCAATAAGTCATTCCATGAATTTTTAGAGAGTTCGAGCTCATCTTAAGTTGGACCAAGTTTATATAATAGCATAATAACATTTATGATGTCAACTAAGTATAATTCCACGAGAAAAATCACATGCTATCATAAATGCGTGTTTTTCTCTACTGGACACTATTGGTGCTATAACCCGGTAGCTGAACGTAGTAGTGTCAGCTGACTGTTCACGCGTTATAGTGCGCTATTTGTTTGGAATCCAGAAAACATAAAAATAAATCAATCCTCGTCCTCAATTACCCAATCCAGAAAACATAATCTAATCATAGCGACATATAGTTCTACAAGCTTCAATTGGGCTGGGCCAGGATGTTTTTGGGGAAATCACTGGGCCGTTGTTTGTTCGATTTTGCCAACAATAGCGTTAGGTTGAGCGCCATAGCGACAATAACGTCGCTTTAGCACAAAAATGAGCAATTGTGCCACGCCGGTTCATAATATCTGGGTATAGCCACTATAACGCGCTATTTTTCTGGTTATAATTAGACTTCTTCGTTAATTATATTTTCATAATATATCTATTTTGATTTGGTATAAATATTTACAGTTCTCTCTATGGTCAAATTTATGTTTTTCACTCTTCACGATTTTTGGAATATGAAGAAAGTATAAATTTAAATATTCGAAAGACATAATGTTGGGAACATACAAGTTTAGCTTGTCTCAGTGAGCGAACACAAAAAGTCAACAGAAAAATATGATTGATGGATTTACCGCATGCAAAATTTGAGGTTAAACAAAAATTTATGGATCAGACATGCACAGCTGCCTCCGTGACTATTTATTTGTTGATTTCTAATTTCCTTTTTCTTCTTCCACAAACATTTGCAACACAATAGATCTTATATATACTCTACTATGACTATTCTATCACTACAGTCTGCAGCTGCTCCTTCCATTGACTCATGACTACAGTCTAAAATATCTCTCTCATTTTACTAGAGTCAAATAACTTAAGGTTTAATGAAAAAGTACCAACATTTATATCTTTAGATAAATTCTACTATAAAAATATGAATAATCTAGTGATATGTATTATATATTGTAAAAATATTAATACAAATATTTAAACTTTTAAGTTTTAAGTTTTAGCACAAAAGTCCATAAAAATTTTTAGCACAAAGCCCAGATATATATAGAGCTGAAGTTCAATCAACTGAAACATGAAGAGGCCTGTTTGCATCCATAGAGCTATAGCTGTTTAGGATAAAAAGATCCAGCTAATAGTCTACCTAATTGCTAGCTAGTATCTTAACAGCTGGGCCAACCCAACTAATGTTTGCTAGCTAATATTAGTCATGAACTAGCAGCTAATGGATCCAAAAGGCCCTCAAATATATATACATAATTAGCTTACTCTATCTCCCTGAGTACTTCAACAGAGTATATATTACAGATGCATTGGCCACCATTAGATAATACAGACTACTTTCCAAAAGTTCTGCCTAGTTTCCGCAAGTTCTACCTACCGGCCTTGCCTGCAGCTGCACAATAAGGTCGTCAACCTCTTTGTTACGCAAGCGGCCCGACTTGCATGCCGATGCGTGGCGGTGCCCCCAACATTAGCTGCTTGCTGCTGCTTCATCTGTCAGCTCGGTCTGGAAGTTACTCGCTAGCTTTGGCAGCAACCTCAACACCGCTGCCTGAATTATCAATCCAAGAGACTTCGTGCCGCTGCATTGAAGATCACACAAGTCGTATAGCGACACACCTGCACAGCCAGGCGTGATAGATGGGTCGAGGTGATTAAATAAAGTATTATACTAAGTGCTAAGAAGTCATGCTCACCAAGCAACTTTCTTCTTGGCATCCTGGAACCTCCGGCTGAGGGAATCGATGACCATGACGCGACAGTGCCTAGCTCCTTAGACGAGATCGGCTGGCGCTATCTTCTCTCCAAAAGCTTCTAGAATCCAAACTTCGAGATTTACAACCCATAATAACATACTTCGGAATTTAGGCAATTCGCAGATCAGAAGATAAATTTTACCTCCGGAGGAAAGCGACACACTCGCTCTCCTGCGCTCAATTTAACTTCCAGCTCACTTGTTTCTCCTGCTTCAATTTGACCTCCAGAAGGTCCTTGTTCTCCTGCTTCGGTTTAGCTGCATGACGTGTTCTCGCTTCAAATTTAACCACTCCCAGATCCTTGTTCTCCTGCTTCTTCGCTTTCGCGCTTCCACAGATCACTTGTTCTCCTGCTTCCACTTTAGCTGCCTCAGATCGCCCGGAACTGCCTCACCAGCTTTAATTTGGCACTCAGATCGCAGGTATCGCTTGCTTTAGCATTTTAACTTACTAGATCCTTGTTCTCTTGCTTTTAATGCTAACTATCAG
Source organism: Hyparrhenia diplandra (assembly GCA_015847255.1). NCBI lineage: Eukaryota > Viridiplantae > Streptophyta > Magnoliopsida > Poales > Poaceae > Hyparrhenia > Hyparrhenia diplandra. The sequence goes on from JADLZK010012831.1 coordinate 267,183, forward strand.
CTCGAGGCACGCGTTTGAACTTTTAGATTGATTTGCAGAAAGTCACCAGTCTCCAAAGAATGTCGCGGCCCTCGCCGACGCTTCTCCCGGCCATGCGTTGACTGAATCGCCCATCTCATTATCAATCTCCCATAACAGGCTGCTCTCACCATGTCGCTTCGCCTGGACGAGAGAGCATCCCTACTGCTCCCTCGCCCTGACCTTCGCGTGGCGCACCTCTCACCTCCACTTCAGCTTGAGTCCGTAGCAGAACCCAACCGGAGCTGTTGACTGGACCCTCAGTTGTCACACGGCAGAGGCGGGGCGACTGATTATGTGCCAATGTCGGTATGACTCCAGGAACTTGCTCAGGGTGGACAGTAGTTGTAGTACGTAGGAGGAGATTAGATGTCGCTGGCGGTGACTGGAGTGGACATGTGGCTCCGATTGAGGTGCTCCGACGGAGGGGCTGCATGTGGAGGAGGACAGACTGACTCAACGTTTGGCATCTCCTCGGTTGTGCGTGGGACACGGTCTGGCTCTGATGTCTGCCTGCGAGGCAGAGCCGCTACGCGCTTTGAGTGGTGCGCACTGGATGCGGCAACAGACAAGGGTAACATAACATCCGCGGACAATATCCTGCGGCTTACGGTAGGATTTAGGCATTCAAACAGCGGAAGGCGTAAACTGGGGGAGAATGGAAGACGACTTGGCACGTACTTTCTGTACCAATCGCCACTAACGAGATGACGAGATCTTGGCGGTCTGGGGTGATAGGAGCAGAAGGAACCTCGCCGGACTTTCTTCACTAGCCGCTGGATGATGCTCCGTGGTCTGGCTGGCGTACATCAGGCGACAGCTGGGCACTATGCGCACTATTGTGGGACTTTCTCTCTGCTGTGCCAGCTCGCGGGTGCGCGGGCCGCAACTGGTGCACCTTGGCCCAGTGATGTTGGACCGGGCTCGTGAGGAATGCGCACCAATTGTCTCGGATTCTTCCAAAGGGGATAGCTGGCTATGGTCACGCACGCCTGTTGCCCGCATGGCATGTCTACTCCCTCCTAAACATGGCGCTTCCTCCCAAGAGTGACCCGAAGAAAGATACTTGCTCAGGTTCTGTAACACGCGGCATTAATCGAGCATGATGATGATTCAATTCAGCGGATATATAGAAAAACTCAAGAGATAGTGCGACACCCACATTTTTGAGGTCGTTTGTGATGACACGGAAGTGGCTTGCCATCAGTGCAAATGTTAGCATCAGTTTGACACGAGAGCTTGTCCACCGGGAAAGAATCTCACTAAAGTCAGCATGGTCATCCTCTCTCGTGTCGGGTCAGAAGTAGCCGGTGACTCGGAGCATCCGATGGCACCTCTTTCTTGGTGATGGGTTGGATCCGACGAGACAAGAAGGTAGCGATCAAAAGGACTCTATCCGAGCCCATCTTGGAGCAAGCCATTGAGGTGTGATGATCTTCTCCACCTCCGGCCATCTCTCATCTGCAGTGTGAGTACTCCACGACTTGGCAGCCTAACAGGCAATGTCCAGCAACGAATTCAGGCAGCGCCACGGCTTCTCATTCCGGCGGTAAAACGACCTCGACTGCCATCCTCGGTTCCCGGATGTCGGCAGCAGAATGGAGACGTACTGCATCTTGGGACGGACCTGGATGCTGGCTCACTCCAATAGCATAGGCACAGGTGCTGCTGCCATTGTTGCGGGATCTCTGCTTGCCTATTGGCCTCACATATCATTGCAGCCATTTCCACAATCCAAAGTGCGCGGCTCGATTCCCAGATACGCCGCCTCGCAGAGAGTGATGGTTTCATTGAAGGATGTGGAGTATACCGTTAGGGCTGAGGTGGTGAAGCTGCGGAGCCGTAGTAACGCGGAGACGGTGGCGGAAGAAGGTGCGTGGGCACCGAGAAGCCCGCGCTCGAAGAAGTCGGCGAACACCACGGTCCTCACCGTGCGCGGCCTCGGGACCGCTTCGCCGAACGCCGGGCGCCATCCAATCAATCGCTTCTCCGGCATGTACCCAAGCTCCACCAGTGTGCGGCATCCGACCTCCGAAACGCTGGATTCATCGCCATTCCGACATCGGAACTCGGAAGCAGATGATGTTCCTCAGTTGGAGTTGGTGGATAGGATCCCCTTCACATCACACACAGCAGACTGCATGCACCGCCTGGATCTAGACGGAGGTCGGGGAGAAGCTCACATCAGAGCAGACTGCATTCGTGCAGTGTCCACCGCCCAGATCTGAGACCGAGACGGAGAGAAGCTGGAATCTAGAATGGGGATGGCGGGATCAAAGGTGGGAGGAGATCGAGCAGTGTGGCTCACAGGGAGGGAGCTCGAAGAGGCGAAGTGAGGGGCTGGGAGCGCGGAGATGGCAGAGGCGGAGCGACTCCAAGGCGAAGACCACAGAGAGACGGCACTGTTGGGGATGTGGGACTGGGAGAAGTTTGTCATCTTCCAGTTCCAGATGACAGGAGCGCGGCTTTGGGACCATGCGAGAGAGGACCCTTTAAAAAGCCTTATTCATTTTATTTTCACTGAAATAAAATAATAATATGAAGTTAGAATCACTTTTAGACCATTATTTTTCCACAATTAAAAATAATAGGTAAAAATATTCCAAAAGACAGAATGCTCGGAGCCTTTAAGAAGTTTAGGTGGTCCTAGTGGGTTAACACACATAAAAATATGAGACTACTATAAAAT